>PISX010005101.1:0-111949 GCA_004024625.1 Mellivora capensis | reverse complement strand
TCCCACCCATTTTTTTCAAAGAAATGGAACAAATCATCCTAAAATTTATATGGAACCAGAAAAGACCTCGAATAGCCAAAGGAATATTGAAAAAGAAAGCCAAAGTTGGTGGCATCACGATTCCGGACTTCAAGCTCTATTACAAAGCTGTCATCATCAAGACAGTATGGTACTGGCACAAAAACAGACACATAGATCACTGGAACAGAATAGAGAGCCCAGAAATAGACCCTCAACTCTATGGCCAACTATCTTGACAAAGCAGGAAAGAATGTCCAGTGAAAAAAAGACAGTCTCTTCAACAAATGGTGTTGGGAAAATTGGACAGCCACATGCAGAAAAATGAAACTGGACCATTTCCTTACACCACACACAAAAATAGACTCAAAATAGATGAAAGACCTCAATGTGAGAAAGGAATCCATCAAAATCCTTGAGGAGAACACTGACAGCCACCTCTTTAACCTCAGCTACAGCAACTTCTTCCTAGAAACATCTCCAAAGGCAAGGGAAGCTTGGGCGAAAATGAACTATTGGGATTTCATCAAGGTCAAAAGCTTTTGCACATCAAAGGAAACAATCAACAAAACCAAAAGACAACTGACAGAATGGGAAAAGATATTTGCAAACAACATATCAGATAAAGGGTTAGTGTCCAAAATCTAAAAGAATTTATCATACTCAAATCCTAAAGAACAAATAATCCAATCAAGAAATGGGCAGATGACATGGACAGACATTTCTGCAAAGAAGACATCCAGATGGTCAACAGACACATGAAAAATGCTCCACATCATTTGGCATCAGGGAAATACAAATAAAATCCACAATGAGATACCACCTCACACCAGTCAGAATGGCTAAAATTAACAAGTCAGGAAATGACAGATGCTGACGAGCATGTGGAGAAAGAGGAACTCTTCTGTACTATTGGTGGGAATACAAGCTGTTGCAACCACTCTGGAAAACAGTATGGAGGTTCCTCAAAAAGTTGAAAATAGAGCTACCCTATGACCCAGCAATTGCACTACTGGATACTTAGATAGTGATCTAAAGAGGCAGGTTCATCCAATATTATAGGAGCATGTACACAATAGCCAAAATATGGAAAGAACCTAGATGTCCATCAACAGATGAAGGGATAAAGAAGAAGTGGTATATATATATATATATATATATATACAGTGGAATACTGTGCAGCCATCAAAAGAAATGAAATCTTGCCATTTGCAGTGACATGGATGGAACTAGAGGTATTACGCTGAGGGAAATAAATCAGAGAAAGAAAATTATCATATGGTCTCTCTGATATAAGGAATATGAGAGGCAAAGTGGGGGTTTGGGGGTTTACGGAAGGAAAAAAATGAAATAAGATGGGATTGGGAGGGAGACAAACCATAAGAGACTCTTAATCTCACAAAACAAACTGAGGGTTGCTGTGGGGAGAGAGGGTATGGAGAGGGTTGTTGGGTTATGGAAATTGGGGAGGGTATGTGATATGGTGGGTGGTGTGAAGTGTGTAAGCCTGATGATTCACAGACCTGTACCCCTGGGGCAGATAATACATTATATGTTAATAAAATAATTAATTAAAAAATCCATCAACAAGGAATAGGTACACAAATTGTGGTATATGCACAGAATACAACAAAATACTGCAACATGCAGCAATGTAGATGAATCTCATAGATATCATGCTGTGTGAAAGGAAGTAGACTCAAGTTATATGACTCAATTTTAATTACATTCTTGAACTGGAAAAATTGATTCTTTGTGAAAATGATTTTAAAAAATGGTTGTATGTGCTGGGAGGGATGAAACACAATGGCCAGCAATTTAGTGGAACAAGAGAAATTTCTCAATTGACAGAAATGTTCTGTAGCTATCTAGTGTTTAACTTAAATAATTGCATTAATTTGTCAAGTTTAAACAGTTTAGATGTATGAAGTTCAATGCCCATTGTCTTTACCTCAAAAACAAAGCAAAACAAAACAAAAAAACTATAGAAAGAGTAATAAGTAGGGGAGCTTGGAATTGGGTAGGTGTTGATGAATCAGTAATATTGTATTATTGAAGCTAGGAGATGTGTACATGAGGTTTATTACACTACTTGGTTTGTTTTATCTATACTTGAAATTTCCCATAACCAAAACAAATTTTTTGAAGAGTTTCATGGGCAAGGATATTGCCATAACAATGCTTGAGAGAACCTGAAGTTCTCTACAAAGGAAATTGATTTGGTAGACCAGTTCTCTTTTACTGAGAATGTATAACTTAGTTCAGTGAATTAGAGGCTTTACTGTTGCGATAGAAACCTACAAGCAAGGTTTAAGCATCCAAAGAGGAGAACTGATTCAGATAATATAAGATTTTATATATATATATATATATATATATGTATACACACACACACACATATATATATGTATATATATACACACATATATATACATTATGTATATATATATATATGTAAAACTATAATTATATAATTAATGTGCTTGAAAAGAGGTAAAGCATTCTTTCAAACAGTGTACTGCCATGGGATGTCCTAGTTTTTGCCTCTACATGCCTTTGTATATTTTTTTTAAAGATTTTTTTTTTTTAATTTGAAATAGAAAATATGAGGCAGGGAGTTGGGCGGGCAGAGGAAGAGGGAGAAGCAGACTCCCCACTGAGCAGAAAGACTGATTCAGTGCTCAGATCCCAGGACTCCTGAATCATGACATGAGCTGAAGGCGGACACTTAGCAGACTAAACCACTCAGGTGCCCCTCTTCGTACATTTTTAAAGAATCTATTTAATACCATGTGTTGTTTCTCGTATAAAGTTGTGAAATATATAACACTTCAGTTTTTATTTCATAACATTTTTTATTAATTACATATTTAAAATATCAACTATTTTACTCATGCATGTATACTCCAAGCCATGCCTTTAGACATGGGCAAGATCATGGTATCTGCTTTTGCTCAATTCTTTTAAAATGTAGTTTAAGAGCATTATTCATGATTATAATATAAACTTGTTGCATACTCAAGGAGGTTTGTTCTGAATTTTTAATTCTCAGCTCAATTCTATACTAAAATGTATTCTCTGTTTTCTTTCCATGTTAGAAGGTAAACAACCACAGTAGATAAATCAATTATGCCTCGTGGTAAGATATAAAGGTATTGCTTCAGAAATTTACCTTTCATAATTTCAGATAAGTTTAATATTTAAGAATTCATATATTTCTTCAGAAATCACATAAATATGTATTTGACAATAGTATATATATATATATAAATATGTATTCTATAGTTTAAACCAGTTTTGTGCATGTATATAATTTTTCTTCAATCAGTTTATTTTTGAAGGATCAGTGGTCAGTGAGGAATGTAAAATGAAAAAAAGCTCATTATTTAGAATTGGACATAATCTTCAGTTCATCCTCAGATAGTTCATTAAAAAAATAATCAATGAAAATTCCCGTACCTTTTCCTTATAAGCAGATTGATAAGTGGAATCAAAATAATGCTAGGCCTTAAAGCCATAACACATAGGAGTCAGATAGTACAGTTGAATCACTAAATTGTGACAGAGTTTAATCAACAATATTTGGAAATAGAGTTCAGAATTCAGAATTACAAATAACAGAAAATAAGATTATATGTTTTAAATACAAAGAGCAAGATGAGAGCGTTAGCCAGGACATACTCCAACTGCAACACAGACATAACTTTATTTAAAAAACAACAACAACAACAACAAAAAAAACAAAAAAAACCCAAAAAACAAAATAACCCAAAATCTCCTTATCTTTCCTTCCCCTCCATTCTCACTTTATTCTTATTCTTCAATCTTCACACAGAGTTCCTGATTCACTAACCTGACAACTGTCAGTGCATATTGATAAATCAAGTTGAATGTTCATATGGCTTTTGGCAAACTACTATGTTTTACTAACATAATGGCTGCTCCTTTTCAATTTTTTTTGCTGACCTTGCCTCATCACTTTGGCATCTTAGGACTCGGACCTCAGATGTTCTCTTCTCCATCTTCATTTTCTAAATTTTGTAGTCTCTATCCATATTTGGCTTTAAATATCATTTTGTGCTGATGACTCATAAATTAAATCTACCTTTTCCTTGAACTTCAGATATGTATATACCTGCCTACTTGACATCACTATTTTGATGTGCCAGAGGTATCTCTAACTTAACAAACATGCCCCAGACATTTTTATATTTCCTACCTCCAAATATGCTTTTATACATTTTTACCTACCTCAGATAAGTGATACTGCATCCTTTTAGTTACATAGGATGAGCAATTGGGAGCCATTCAAGATATGTCTTTCTCTTATATCTCACATTCAATCTGTCTACTCTTGATGTCACTTTTAGGATATCCCCTGAGTCTGAAACTTTATTATTTACTACTCTTCCCTCTATCATCTTGACCCAAGCCACCATTACTTCTTGCTTGGAATACACCAGTAGCTTCCTAATTTACTTTCTTTCTCTAAATTATTCCTTCTATTTCCAGAAATCCATTCCTAGTACAGAAGCAAGAATGAACCTTTAAAATTTTAAGCAAATAATGCCCCATCTGTGCTCAGATCTCTCTAGTGACATCTCATTTCACTCAAGGTAAAAGTCAATGTCCTTCAAGTCCTACAATGTATGGACTACTATTACTTCTATGATCTCAGTCTCTATTTCCCTCACCATTGTCCACTGGATTGCAACCACACTGAATTCTTTGAAGTTCCATGGGCATGACAGGAATTTTTCCACCTCCTTTACTTTTGCACTTTACCAGAAACGCTATTTTCTACCCCTTTGTCTTTAAGTTTTTCATGTTTCTCTTCAAATATTACATTATAATTGAATTTTTTTCTTTTACACTCTATATAAAAAAGTAACTCTTACTCAATATTGTCAAGATGTCAGTTCTTCCCAACTTGATCTATAGATTCAATGCAATCTCAATCAAGCTCCCAGCAAGTTATTTTATGGATATTGACAAACTGATTCTAAGTTATATGGAGAGGTAAAAGAGCCAGAGGACTGATGCTACCTGACTTCAAGACTTACTAGAAAGCCACAGTAATCAAGACAGTGTGGTATTAGTGGAATAATAGACAAATATATCAATGCAACAGAAATAGGTTCCCATAAAAATAGTCAAATGATCTTTGACAAAGGAACAAAGTCAATGCAATGGAGCAAAGGTAGTTTCTTCAGCAAATGGTGCTGGAAGAAATAGCTTCATGCCAATAAAAAAAAAAATCTAAACATAGACTTTACACACTTCAGAAAAAAAAATAGCTCAAAATGGATAACTGGCTTAAATGTAAAATGAAAAACTATAAAACTCCTAGAAGATAACAAAGAAAAAAGTATATGTGACTTTGGGTATGGTGATGCCTTTTGGATACAGCACCAAAAACACGACTCAAGAAAAAACTCAATGATAATCTGGACTTCATTAAATGAAAATTTCTGCTCTGCAAAAAACAGTGTCAAGAGACTAAGAAGATACGCCACGATTGGGAAAACATAGTTTTGAAAGACATATATATCTGATAAATGATCATTATCCAAGTTATACAAAGCACACCTAAAACTCAACAATAAGAAAACAAACAAGCCAATTTAAAAATTGGCCAAAGACCTCAACACATACTTCACCAAAGAAGATATACAGATGGCAGATAAGCATGTGAAAAGTATGGCGGGTAACGTATCATATGTTATCAGGGAAGTGTAAATTAAAACAACAATGAGATGCCACTATATCTATTAGAATGGCCAAAATCTGGAATACTGACAACAGCAAAAGTGATGATGATGTAGAGCAATAGGAACTCTCATATATTTCTGGTGGGATTGCAAAATGGTACAGCCACTTTGCAAGGCAGTTTAATGGTTTCTTACAAAACTGGGCATACTGTTACTAAAATCCAGCAAATGTGCTGCCTGATATTTATTTACCCAAAGACATTTAAACTTAATGTCAACAGAAAAACCTGCACATGGATGTTTATAGTAGATTTTTATGTAACTGCCAAAACTTGGAAGTCACTAATATGTTCTTCAGTACATGAATGAAGAAGACATGCAAATGGCTAATAGGCATATGAAAAAATGTTCATCATCATTAGCCATCAGAGAGATTCAAATCAAAACCACATTGAGATACCACCTTCCACCAGTCAGAATGGCCAAAATTAACAAGACAGTAAACAACAAGTCTTGGAGAGGATGTGGAGAAAGGGGAACCTTCTTCCACTGTTGGTGGGAATGTAAGTTGGTGCAGCCACTTTGGAAAACAGTGTGCAGATTCCTTAAGAAATTAAAAATAGAGCTTCTGTATGACCCTCCAATTGCACTACTGGGTATTTATCCCAAAGATACTGATGTAGTGAAAAGAAGGGCATTTGTACCCCAGTGTTCATAGCAGCAATAGCCACAGTCGCCAAACTGTGGAAGGAACTAAGATGCCTTTCAACAGACAAATGGATAAAGAAGGTACAGTGCATACATATAATGGAGTATTATGCCTCCATCAGAAAGAATGAATACTCAAATTTTTTATCAACATGGATGGGACTGGAAGAGATTACACTGAGTGAAATAAGTCAAGCAGAGAGAGTCAAGTATCATACGGTTTCACTTACTTGTGGAGCATAAGGAATAACATGGAGGACATTGGGAGATGGAGAGGAGAAGTGAGATGGGGGAAATAGGAGGGGAAGACAAACCATGAGAGACTGTGGACTCTGAGAAACAAACTGAGGGTTTGGGAGGGGAGGTGGGTGGTGCGTTGGGTAGCCTGGTGGTGGGTATTATGGAGGGCATGTACTGCATGGAGCAATGGGTGTGGTACATGAACAGTTAATTTTGGAACACTGAAAAGAAATAAAATAAAATAAAATAAAATAAAATAAAATGGAAAAAATAAACCATGGAATATTCAGACAATGGAAAGTTATTTAGCACTAAAAACAAACAAACAACAAAAAACTAGGGAGCCAAGGAAAGATCAATGGTTGCCGTACATCTTATTTTGCTAAGGTTAATCTTATCCCTTGAAAGATAGGAGGTCTTTTTGTTCTCTTCTCATAGATTATAGAATTATGGTGACATTATGATTCACATTTGAATAAAATAAAATTTTGTGAGCTAATTAGGCAATAATGTGATTGTGGTAAGAATATAGATACGTATATGTATTTAAAATAGAGTTCACTACTAACCCCAGATCTTTCACATAATCTCTTTGTGCCTCAGTGTTCTTATTGTCCTACATGGAGATTATAATGCCTGCATTGTAAGGCAATTGTGAGATGCATTAGTTTTCTAATGCTGTGTAACACATTACCCCAAATTTAGTATCTTAAAGCAACACGAGTTTGTTATCTCACAGTTTCTGTGGGTCTGAAGTCCGATCAGGGTAAAATGGCTTCTCTAGTTGTTTCTCACACAACTGAAGTCAAGGTATTCTATGGGCTTGAGATTCTTATCTGGATCTCTGGTTCCTCTTTTCATTCAGGTTGTTGGCAGAATCTATCTAGTTCCTTATAGTTGTAGGACTGAGATGTCCCTCTTCTCATTGGCTGTCAGCTGGGGTTCACTCTCAGCTCCTAGAAGTTACCCTAATCCCCTACCTGCATGTTCCCCTCCTTAAGGCTGTTTACAACATGGCTGTTTGTTTTCACCTAGTCCAACAATAAAGAGTGTGTTGCTGTTTGTCTCTGTAAGGACTTGCTTGAATGGATTATGCTCACTCAGAATAGCCTCCCTTTGGACCAATTTAAAGTCAAGTGATTAGGAATCTTAATTGCATCTAGAAAATCCATTTTACCATGTAATGTAATCTAACCATGTGAAAGGTCTCATTTCCACTCAAAAGGAGAATATTATACAAAGGCAGGAGTCACTGATGGTTATCTCAGAATTCTGCCTGCCACTTGAGAATTAAAAGAATGATTGTATATGAAGCATTTCCCCCTGACTCAAACACTCTAGGTGTTTAGTAAAAGGGCTCTGTTACCATTTTCTTTGTTTTTAACTTCCAAATACATAATGTGTTCATACTTTTTGGAGTAGCTTGCACTTTTCTGATATTTATAATTTAGAAAAAAAAACCGATTACACAGATCACATAAAAGTATTTTTCGGTCTTGAATTAAAGAATACATTGATAAAATGTATGAAATACCTGTTCAATTTTACCTCCATTTTAACTGACTATTTCTTCACTTGAGCAATTTGCCCATTATGTTCCCTAGGGAACTGTGAAAATTGCACTTGTGAGATGTTTCAAAGGAAACTTCCATGGCCTTCAAGTACAAGCTACATTATTTATTATCAGATCAATGTTCTGGCAGTGTTGCTTGTAAGTAGATATACTGATTTAATCTTAAGATCAGTCAGGTGAGCTGAATTTCGCCTTGGGCTCTAGGATAAGGAATGCATCTTACTTTGCTAGTACATTTGAAGTCAAGCTCATTGAAGAAAATAATCAGATTTACAGCATTTTTAAAACAATATTACTCTGCTTCTTTGGCCAATATAAGTGAACAAAAACTAGAATTTTAGTTGAAATTATTCTCATATATATCAACCAAGAAATTTTGGCAAAGACATGGTTCTCTAGGAAAAGAAAAAAATTATAAATTTAAAATATAAACTAATTCTTTTTTTTTTACTCCTATATAACTGTTATTAAAGCATATTGTTATCATTGTTCTATGTTAGTACTAGTTATTGCTGATCTATTACTGTGCCTCATTTATAAATCAAACTTTAATAAAGGTATGTGTATGTATAGGAAAAAATACAGTATATAAGGGGTTTAGTATTACCCATGGTTTTAGTCATCCACTGGGAGGTCTTGGTATGTGTTACCTATAGATAAGGATATTCTGCATACAGAATATTTATTTATTTATTTATTTATTTATTTAAATAATTTTTATTTGAGTAGAGTTGACACACAATGTTATGTTAGTGTCAGGTGTGCAACATAGTGATTCCACAAGTGTATGCTCACCACCAGTTTAGCTGCATCTGTTACCATACAATACTTTTACAATATTGTTGACTGTATTTCTTATGCTATGCAGTTTATTTCGTTCATTCTGTAACTGGAAAATTGTATCTCCCACTTTCCTCCATCGATTTTGCCTATCCACCTACCTTCTTCTCTTCTGACAGCCATCAGCTTTTTGTCTGTATTTACAGGTCTGGTTCTACTTTTTGTTTGAATAAACTGGTTCTTAATACTGTATCCATGAATATAAAAGGCCCTTAATATATAGCTTCTCTTATATGATGTTCAGCTTTTTTTTTTTGTTAATATCAGCAAATCATTGAATATCATCAAAAATTGTTTATATTGCTTGGCAAACTATAACTTCATAAAAGCACGGTCAATAATGTTCATAAAGTATTTTAAGACAATTTGATATAAAATGCTAGAGGGGGAGGGGGAGGGTGGATGGGTTATGGACATTGGGGAGGGTATATGTTATGGTGAGTGCTGTGAATTGTGTAAGACTGATGGTCCACAGACCTGTACCCATGAAGCAAATAATACATCATACGTTAATAAAAAATTTACAAAAAAAAAGAAATAAAATAACATTCTTTAGAAAGATTACAATATAAACTACGCAATTTCTGCAAGTGGCACATCCCATGTGGGCAAAAGAGAAAACTGTGTTCTCAGTAAAGTAATGCATCTGGTGAAGGAGCTAACCCATGTCAATGTCATGACCCAGCTGAATCTCTGTGTACCACCCCAAACTGTACCCCTATCCCTCCAATCTCCACTATTAGAGCCACATAACTACCTAGGATAGTAACTAGGATAAGCCATTTATCAAGATATTTCACCAATCTAATCTAATCTAATCTAATCCCAAGATATTTTTGGTTTTAAAAAAAATAAGTGGACTTTTATCTGCTCACTAGATTTAGTTTTGGGTGAATTTTGCTATTGTTTCTGTTACTACTAGTTTTCGTTATATTCTCTATGCTACACTCATTTATAAGTGCTTTCTTGCTTGTAACTCCCATGTTTCCTCTTAAGAAGTAGAAATATTCAGGGGGTGCCTGGGTGGATCATTCTGTTAAGTGTCTGGTCATGACCCTGTGGTCCTAGGATTGAGCCCTCCTTCTGTGAGTTTGTTTCTCCCTTTCCCTCTCCTCCTCTGTTCCTGCTCTCTCTCTCACTTGTGCTTGCTATCTCTCAAATAAATAAAATCTTAAAAAAAAAAAAAAGTAGAAATATTCAGTAGATCCAAACACTGAATATGCCTGGATCCTTGTGTGTCTTTTTTACTATGTCCCACCAAATATTCTCCCACTATCTTTTGCTAAACCTAATAATTTCCAAATACTATACTTTTTTCCCCATAATTACCATTATTTTCAAATACTATACTTCCTTCCAGTATGTGCAAGTGTACTTGACAGTTACTTTTGTATAAATTTTGTTGTGTTGGCTTTACTTAAACATGTTATCCTACTATCTATTCTCAATTTCTAATAGTCTAATCCCAAAACTAAATACATCATATATTACAGCAATCAATTTATAAAATGCTTGAAGATTTTTATAACATTAAAAAAAGGTATGGAAGAACACTAAGAATGCAATAGGCAGTCATCTCTTTTTATTATTTCAGGATTGCTTCCTTGCTCATTCAAAATTACATAATGACACATTTACTTCACATTTTCTCATATTTATTGATTTTGCTTGATGACATAAGCAATGAAGTCCTATGAATATTTTAAAATTTTAGAATTATAATAAACAAGAATTTTTTATATAAAACAAATTGAAAATTTAGACTGCTTCAAAAGGTAAGAACTTTGAAATAAAATTATTATCTTTGAGTTAATATTTTTTCTTCTCTAGACTTTAAAAAAGAAATCTATTTTGTCAATTTTATCGAAGAATATTATTCATTTGTAAACATGCATAAATCAAAACTGTAAAATGAACATGATTTGTAAAAGCATCCAGGATTTCTTTTTAATAAAACAAAACAAACATTATTTGATATCCACAAGTCCACCTTGAGCTCCTTTCTATTCTCCATAATCTTATTTCTGTTACTATAGATTAATTTTGTGCATTTCGAACCTGATACAGTGGAATTAACTTGCACTTTTGTTTTCTGGCTTCCTTCAATATGTGTTTGTGAACAAATACAGTTGTCTTTTGTTAATATTTAGTGCTCTGTATAACATTCTGCTTTATATATATTTCACAATGTACTTACTTGCTCTAAGATTCATGAGCGTGTATTTTATTTTTGCTCATTATTAAAAATAGTTCTGGTATGAATGGCTTGTAGATGTCTTTTGATGTGAGATAGAGGTTAAGATTCTTGTTTTTTAGTTTGTTTTCAAATAAGTATCCAATTGACCCAGAAGAACTGTATTGTACTTCAGTATCACCTTTGTAATCAATCAAATAAAAAGACTGTATCTGAGTTATCTGGGACCTTGTGCAAATACCACATTGTTTAATTTATATTCACTAAATAAGTCTTGATATAATTTTATTGGTCTTCCACTCATGTTCTTTTTCTTTGAAATTACCTATATTTCCTTGTATTAAATAATGAATTTATCTTGTCAAATTTTTTAAAGATTTTTTTTTTTTTTCTTTAGAGAAACAGAAAGGAAGTGCAAGTGCGGGGAGAGGCAGAGGAGGAAGAGCATCTAAAGCAGACAACATGCTAAGTGCAGAGCCCGATGTGGGGTTCAGTCCCAGGATCCTGAGATCATGATCTGAGCCAAAATCAATAATTGGCTGCTCAACTGACTGAGTCACCCAAGCACCCTCATCTTATCAATTTTTTAAAAGCATTCTTCTGATATTTTGTCTAGAATTGCTTTGACTAGTTAAATCAATTTGAAAGAATTGATACTTTTATGCTATTAAGTTTTACAATTCACGGACATAGAATATCCCTTCATTTATTTGTGTCTTCTTCAATTTATGTCTATAATAAATTTTATAGTTAAGGTCATACACATTTTCTAAAAGTTTAATTTCTAGATTTCTACCTATCTGATGTTATTTTAAATGACCTACTTGTTTTATCTACATATAATGATAGTTTTATTTTATTCTTTCTGATCCTTATGCCTTTTTATTTGTTTATTTTTCTTCATTGCACTGTTTAGAACTTCTGGTACAGTATTGGATAGAAGTGATGATTGTGGGCATTATTGTCCCACTCCTAATGTCAGGGGGTGTATTAGTGTTTTCCAGAGAACCAGAGATGGGATATAGACAGATATAGATGTAGATAGGTATAGATATAGATGATAATATAGATATATATCTCCATCTATATATATGGAGTTTTATTATAGAACTGGCTCATATGGTTACAGAATCTGAGAAGTCTCAGGTTATGTCATGTGCCAACTAGAGAACCAAGAAAGCCAGTGGTATAATTCAGTCTCAGTACAAAGTTATACTAGTCAGAAGGTCAATGGTGTAAATCCTGTCTGAGTCCAAAAGCCCAAGAACAAGAGTTCTGATATCCAAGGGCAAGGGAAGATGGATGTTTCAGCTTGGGCAGAGAAAGCACTTTGACCCTAACTCCATGTTTTTGTTCTATTCAGACCACCAATGGATTGGATGATGTCCATCACTATTGATGAGGGTGATAATCTTTACTCAGTTTACTATTCAAATTCCAATCTCTTCTGGAGGCACCCTCACAGACACACCAAGAAATACTATTTTACCACCTATCTGGGCATCCTTTAGTCTGGTCAAGTTATCATATAAAATTAACCACTGCAGAGAGAAAACTCTGTCAATCTATTATTTAATATGACTTTGCTCTAAAATTTTGTAGATCCTATTTATATTACATGTAGTATAGTATGCACTATATGTAGTATAAATGGTAAACAGAATTTTTATGTTTACCTGCCACCAAATTTACTCCCCCAAATCCACATGTATTTATGCTTTTGAATACTTCTCTTTCTTTGAGTATGGGATAGGCTTATTGTCTCATTTCTAATTAATAGAATAAGGCAGAAGAGACCTGGAGAGTAGGTCATGAAAGGTCACATTTGCTGTCTATTGAATTACTTACTCCAAAGGACAGTTGCCATGTTGTGAAAGAGCCATATGTTGAGAACCTGACACCTCTAGCCAACAGGCAGCAAGGAACTAATTGTTGCCAAAATCCTTGTGAGTGATCTCAGAAGAGGATTCTTCAACCCAGGTAAGCCTTGAGATGACTGTGGTACTGGCAAACAGTCTGACTACAACTGCATTGGAGAACCTAATCCAAAATCACCAACAGAGCTTCTTTCACATTCCTGACCCTTAGGAACTATGTGAGATACTGAATATTTGTTGTTTTGTGCTGGAAATTTGGGAAAAATTTGTAAGGCAGCAAGAGATAACTAATAAAAGAGAATTGCCTCTTTCTTGGAGTGCCTGGTTGGCTCAGTTGTTAAGCACCTGCCTTCGGCTCAGGTCGTGATCCTGGGGTCCTGGGATCGAGCACCACATCAGCCTCCCTGTTCCACAGGAGGCCTGATTCTCCCTCTCCCACTACCCCTACTTGTGTTCCTGTTCTTGCTATCTTGCTCTCTGTCAAATAAATAAATAAATAAATAAGAAAATTGCCTCTTTATTATTTTCCTAAGATTTTAAATTACAAGTGGTTCTCAATTTTTCCTTTTTTCTGTATCTATTGAATTAGAAGTTTATTATTTGTGCTTAACAAATTTCACATATGAACTATAAGAAATGAAGAACAAATAATCAGATGTGAGTACTGAAAGATTATTTTATTTTATTTATTTATTTATTTTTAAAGGTTTTATTTATTTGACACAGAGATAGAGAGTACAAGTAGGCAGAGCAGCAGGCAGAGGGAGAGGGAGAAGCAGGCTCTCTTCTGAGCAGAGAGCCCGATGCAGGGCTCGATCCCAGGACCCTGGGATCATGACCTGAGCCGAAGGCAGCCACTCAACCAACTGAGCCACCCAGGCGCCCCGATTATTTTATTTTTATGATAAGTGATCTTCATCTTAATGAGTACAGTTTGCAAATAAGAATAAGAAGATATATATCTCATACTTTTGTCTACATGTGCAACATTGTAGATAATAATGGCATGCATTCTAAAAGCTAAATAATGCTAATTGCTATATTGAAACTTTCAGGAAAATATCAGTAAACTACTATATTTTTTTCCATCACTTTAGAGATGAGAGTATGTTTTGCTTACCAATAAGTCTAATAAAGATTCCTTTGGGACAGTTGATATGTTCTTTATTGCATAGAGGTATTTCCAAGCTTGTTCACTTTGCAATCTTTGCAACATTTGAAACCTAACTTTATCTTTCTTTTAGAATGACTCATGCTTTTAATTGACTGTGTTCACATAATCTGTTATAACGATGTTTCACTTTCGTCTATTTGTAAATTTGCTACATGTGTATTACTTTTGTTTTAAGCTAGATAGTTTATATCTTAGGGCTAGTACCATATAATGTACATCCATATTTCTCAGAGTTCCACAGAAGCAAATACAATGGTGGTTGCCAAAGCAATACCAAGGGGAGGTGTTCAACGGGTATAAAATTTCAGTTTTACTGGATAAATATCTTCTAGAGATCTGCTCTACAATACAGTGTCTTGTATTTAACAATAGTCTATTTTGTACTTCAACATTTCCTGAGAGTAGATCTCATGTTATTTTTTATTTTTTAGATTTTATTTATTTATTTGAGAGAAAGAAAGAGTGAGTGACAGAGAGAGAGAGCATGAGCAGGGGTGGGGGAATATAGGGGAGGAGCAGAGGGAGAAGGAGAAGCAGACTTCTAACTGAGCAGGGAGACTGATGCGGGGCTGGAGGTCTTGGGATCATGACCTGAGCTGAAGGCAGACGCTTAACCACCTGAACCACCCAGGCACCCCTCGTGTTACGTGTTCTTATCACACATACTTGCATTCACACATACACACACAAGACAAAACAAAAACAAATACAGAAACCAAGGAGACACAGGAAAGCTTTTGGTAGGCATGGATATGTTGATTATCTTTGATGATATCGGGGGTATATGTCCAAACTCATCAAATTATACACATTAAATATGTGCAGAATTTTGTATATCAATTATCTCACTAATACTGTCACAAAATACTCTTTGGGGCTCCAAAGGAATTTAATAAATATTTGCTGATGTTCTACAAATAAGCATGAAAAATTCTGAATTGTTAAATGTAAATAATAGCTAAATGAATTTACTAATTCAAAAAATTAGTAGGACAGTCATTTTTTAAGCTCCAATTCTAGAAACTTTATGACTCAAAGTTTTTATACATAAAAAAAAATTCTTCCCAATATGACAAGCTCACTTTTTAAATTCTGTTATAAGTACAGCTAGATATATATATTTTAAAATATTTTATTTATTTATTTGACAGAGAGAGAGATCACAAGTAGGCAGAGAGGCAGGCAGAGAGAGAGGGGGAAGCAGGCTCCCCACTGAGTAGAGAGCCCAACGCGGGGCTCAATCCCAGGACCCTGAGATCATGACCTGAACCAAAGGCAGAGGCTTAACCCACTGAGCCACCCAGGCACCCCAATTTTTAATTTTAAATTTTAAAGATGTAACTTTTTGCTCCATCTATTTATATCTTAAATATAAGGATTCTAGATTTAATAATATTACTTAAATATCAACTTTATAATTAAGGAAATGACCAACATTATTAGGTTGACGTTCTTACTGAACCTGAGGGTAGCACTTTTTTTTTAAATAAAGCTATTTTCTGAACATTTATGAGGCAAATGTATATAAAGAGAAATGTAGCAACTGTAACTCAGTAAGAAAAACAATGATGAAGGGATGCCTGGGTGGCTTAGTTGGTTAAGCCTCTGCCTTCAGCTCAGGTCATGATCCCAGCGTTCTGGGATCGAGTCCCACATTGGGCTCCTTGCTCGGCAGGGAGCCTGCTTCTCCCTCTGCCTCTGCCTGCCACTCTGTCTGCCTGTGCTCGCTCTCTCTCTCTCCCTCTCTCTCTGACAAATAAATAAATTTTAAAAAAATTAAAAAAAAAACAATGATGAAGACCTTAATAGAAAAATAAGTGAAAGGTAAGAACAAACCTTTCAAAAGAAGAGGAAATGAAAGTTTCTCATAAGCCTGTGAAGAAAATATTCAACCTCAACTACAAAAATTATGGCATTAGTTTTAGGAGTGCATTGTGGAAAAAAGATGAGAAATACAATGAGTAAATTATTATTGCAGACTCAAGAATGGGTGACTTATGTTATATATTGATGGAACAATTATAGGAATGTTGCTTTGGTAACTTGGAAGATAGAAAATCTACACAATAAACCTGTGGATCTGACTAAGAAGAATTTAGGCAGAATGTTGAAGTGATAATTGGGTTTTCTTAGTTGTGAGTGATAAGGTACTGAAAATGAGATAAGGAATTAACTATCATTGTCAAGAAAATTTTCCATAACTGGATTGAAAAACAAAACTATTTCTCATTTCCAACTTTTTAAGCTAGCAGCTATTTCTCAGAGTAATAAGGCCTCAGGGCAAAAAAAAAGAAATAAAATCTAGGGTATGCTCTAAGACCTCAGAAATTTTAAGATGGTGTTTCCCAGACCCTCTCATCAGTAGATAACTTAGCGAACAGGAAGAATAACTGAATCGAAGGTTTTAACATCCATATTTATTTATCTTGAAAGCAAGCATGCGGTTTTGGAACCATAAATCAGGTTTATTATTGCTTACAGCAATATCTACGCCTGTTCTTCATACCCCATTCTCTCCCTTGGAGTGACATTATGAGAGTAGATGGACCCAACATGTACAGAGGGGCTCCATTCCAGAAATTACATATTTCAGAGCTGATACAAGAATAGCTTCAAGGCAGCTCCTCTCCTCCTGAGTAAGGGAAAAAACTCCTTATCTTGCTATTGTAAAGGTACCCTCTCTGGGAGAATAGGGAAGGTTCCTAGAGATTTCCAATTCTTTTCAAAGCAAACAGATAAGTAGCTCTGGGAAAGATAAAATCTGTAAATCTCAACAGGTCTCCAACTTGCAAGGCATGCTTACTATTCAAACACCCTTTAACCCAAGTTGTTAAGAATTTTTACACAGAAAGCCCTGACCATTAAGAAACATAAAAATATTGTCCTTTAAGTTTTGCCCTTTGTTTCTCATCGTATGGCTTATATCGATTTTCCACTTTTATGCCACTACATTGATGACTCTGATTGCTCCTACCAACAACCGATAGGACCAATGTGTTTGGTTGGTCTTATACAGCACTTACCAAGGCTATTGGCAGCAGAACTCAGAGTAGTAGTATGACCACCTGGAAGTGTTGATCTCAGCCATGCCCACCAGGGGTGTCGGATGCAGCCAGCCAAACAAATTCCATTAACATTTAGAATCTACCTTAGAAGGTCAGGTGGCCTGATGTGTCCCATGGCTCAAGACATTAATCCAAATACAGCAGGATACTTTGATAATCGGCACAGACTTCACCTTGGCCTACAGGGAACGAATCTAGAGCAATTCTTTTATCCATTACAAAGCAGAGTTGAGGCTGACCTGAATGCCTTCAAGGGCAGAAGTACTGTCATTTATCACTTTAGCTAAACCTACAGACAAATTTAATATCACCCTTTCTAATGAAATAAACTCCCACAAAGGTAAACCTGCCCATGGAGTATGCATTTGAGATATTTCCTTAAATACTTGAATGTTTCTGTTAACTACTCCTACATACAAATCATTGATAGTTCTGAGGACTGGAACTGCTAAGACATATGTTATACAGTTTCAGCTTAACTAAACATTTCTGAAACAGACCCATGACTCCAGGGGAACCTCTGAATTAAAGGTCCCCAAATAGCCAATGGCTCTGGTTTTGCTTCTGCCACTGAAGTGGGATATAAAGTTTTCTCCCAAAAGGATCATGACCACTTTCTCATGTAAACACAAGACAATTGCTGGGATAGGGGAGCTATATTCTTTAATATTTCAACTCCATTTGAAATATTAAAAGCAAATATTGAAATATTAAAGCAAAGCACTTTTCTTTACTTTTTTGTTTTGTTTTTGTTTTTACTTTGTCAGCCATAGAGTACACCCCAAAAATGGATATTCATGCCAGGAAGTCACAAGCCTGTATGCGTCAACCTTTTAATTCCAGGAAAGTCTCAGGGACAAGTGTTTCAAAAGAGGCTTAGCTAGTACCCATGGCCAATATTCCAAATATGTACTTTAAGCTGAAGGCTGTTTTCCTCTGTATGCTGTGTCCCTTTACATACCACTTTCTTTTTGGTGGTAAAAAAAGAAAAAAGACAGAAGTTTTCTCTGATTAAGGGACTTCAAAGGTTAGAGGTATATCCTAACACCCACTGGTGGCAAACAGCAGGGCTTTCATCCCAATAGGATATGTGCTTTTCTGCCTGCAGATTTTCCCAATTGCGATGATCCGCTTAGGTATTGTTGAGTTGGGAAATTACAAGTATATGACATATAGCAATTTCTAGGCATATATATACAGAAAAAGAAGAGCAACTCAAAGTCCTTTTAACCTCCTCTGTTTTCTTCAGTACACATTTGCTCAGTACATATTTTCCCTAGCTGTTTAGTAAGCATTCAAAGTTTAAAATCACAGCTGCCTGTTACCTCCCAGCTTGGAGTCTAGGAGTCTGGCAATGCTGAGGTGATATTTCAGCAGAGGTTAGGTGACAGGGGTGACTGATAAGGTAACATTTTTTTTTTCTTCCTTTTTGGTTTCTAGCTCCATGATTCACTTCTTCCTCTGGATACTTCCCACAGTATGGGATGTACTCAAGGCTCAAGAGATCTCTCTTTTTGCCCTCTCACATGCTACCCTGGTTCTGTCTTACATTTTTCAGTATTTTGGGCCATCCTTAAATCAGCACCATTTACCCTCATAGGACTAAATACGTAGGTGTATGTATCTAACAGACCTATAACTTCAAATCTCTTCAAATCTCTGGTTCAAATCTCTAGCCTCTTTTACATTTCCCAGTATATTCAGAAAGTATATAGTGGTACCATTCTCCTTGGGACAAGTTGACTTCAGCCCCATCCTGAATCCATAAGGCAGTTGAAGTCAAAACAGAAGGGGAGCAAGAAATTAATGGAACCAGAGTAGGCCTCTTTATGCTAGTAGGCATGACACATTTGCATGGTTTGAGAAGCATAGAGGTTGCTCTGCCCAAAGCCTTAATTAACTTTGAGAACTAATTAAGTCTTTCTCCTCTCATTTGGAAGAGAGAGCATTATGCAAACCTAATATGTAAAACCTCCCACCCAAGGCACAGCCTTAGGGAATTCTAGACCCTCTCTTCTTCTTAAGGGAAAGAACATAATCTTATAGTGTTTTTTTGCTCCAAAAGTCTTCTGTTGGCTTTGGGAACTCCTAGACTCCCTTCCCTCTCTTTGAGAGGAGAAAGCAAAAACAAAAGCATGATCTGGATGGCTTATTGTAACCCTACAACCCAGGACCTGACTGACAACCATCTTCCTGATTTCTCTTTTACAGGTAACAAAGTCCAGAAACAGTTTGATCAACATATCCACTATCAATTTTCATCTCCAAAGGAGTGTGAAACTCTTTTCCATAAAATTATATTTCCTACAGGATCCCATGCTTATCAAGTATTAACAATATCTATATTAATATCTATTTTTATTTATTTTAATATCTATACTTCTTTATTTCATTCTGAAAGTGAATACTCACACATAAATATCAAACATTGGTAAATTAAAAAGCACAAATTAAAATGTATTGTAAAATATCTTATTTTAATGTTTCTTATCCAATGTTACTGAAGATAGAGACAAGCAAAATCATTATATAGGGTATATCACACTCTATTCATATCATGCAATTTTAGATGTCTGTGAAGTAGATTGAAGATGTTCTAAGTGTACTGTAGGGGGAATAATTTAAGGATCAATTGATTATTATAAAATCCAGTGTTTAAAATAGAATCCATTGGTGGCTCAGTTGGTTAAGCACTGACTCTTGATTTTGTTGTGAGATGGAGCCTTGTGGCAGACTCCACAATGGGCATGGAGCCTGCTTAAGATCCTCTCTCTCCCTTTGCCCTTCTCTACCCATAAATTAAAAATAAATAAATAAATAAATAAAGCATTGGAATGCATTGTATTAACTTTTTGCTGCCGTTGTTATAAAAAAGATGAAATCTGCTTATGTACATAGAAAATATTTTATAGAATATTAACTGAATAATTAAAAGTTTTTCCTCTGGATAGAATGATGGAAACAAAAGGAAATTTCAAGGCTTTACTGTTTTTACTTTCAGCATTCCTCTAATATTTATGATTTTAAATAAACATCATTAAGTTAGTGTTCAAAAGTAAAGAACAAAATGGTTAGGGAGAATATTTTTTTGAGGAGTTGAGCGGAGAGATTCTATTTTCCAATATTCTTATAATTACAGGCCTCTATAATCACAAAGTAACGAAGACATTCCAACAAAGAAAGGAAAGGAAAAATTCCTTGGTCTTATATGGTACTAGTTTCAGCTACACTCTTTCAGAATATTTATTGTTATTTTTCATAGTCCTGAGGCTAGCTGCATCAAATGTGTCCTACAATCCCACTGTGAGGACATAAGTACCAGCTTGGTTAGGATACTGTAGGGTGGGCTCCTACCAACTCTCCTTCATGTCACAGTCTCATAATCAAAGATTCTTTTTTTTTTTTTAAAGATTTATTTATTTGAGAGTGAAAGAGAGAGAGAAAATGCATGAGGGGAGGAGCAGAGGGAGAGAATATTTCCAGTAGACTCCCTGCTGAGCAGGGAGCGTAAAGACATGAGGCTTGATCCCCTGACCCATGAGATCATGGCCTGAGCCGAAACCAAAAGTTGGGCACTTAACCGACTGAGCCACTCAGGTGCGCCTTACAATGAGGGATTCTTATCAGCCTACTTCCTTCTTCTTCTTGGCTCCCATTACCTGTGATGATGTTAACCATCATGCCTCAAGGATATGGCTTACTTCATCCACTCAGCAAATACTTAGTGAGCACTGATGCTTTCCCATACACTTTGCAAGTTCCTAAAATAAAGCAGTGAAAAAGGTTTATGGCATTAGTGTGGTAGACTGAATAATGGTCCTCCAAAGATGTCTATGTCCTAATCCTCAGAACCTGGAAAAAAGTTACCTTATATGGTAAAAGGGAGTCTTCAGATATGATTCAATTAGGGATCTGGAGATGGAGAGATAACTTTGAATTATCTGGGTGGACACAATATAGTCTCAAAAGTACTTACAGGAAGGAGGCGAGAGGATCAGAATGAGAGAAAGAGGGCACCTGGGTGGCTCAGTGGGTTAAGCCTCTGCCTTCGGCTCAAGTCGTGATCTCAGGGTCCTGGGATCGAGCCCCACATCGGGCTCTCTGCTTGGCAGTGAGCCTGCTTCCTCATTTCTCTCTCTGCCTGCCTCTCTGCCTACTTGTGATCTCGCTCTGTCAAATAAATAAATAAAATCTTTAAAAAAAAAAAGAATGAGAGAAATACTTCAGGATGGAGCCACAGGGTTCTGCTCTGCAGGTGGAGGACAGGGACATGGATGAAGTAATGCAGGCAGCTGCTGGAAGCTGAAAAAAGCGAAGGAACAGATTCTCCCTTTGAGACTCCAGAAGACATACAACCCTGCTGACATCTTGATTTTAGACTTCTGACCTCTAGAACTGTAAGAGAAAAAGTATATGTTGTTTTAATACCTCAGGTTTTGGTAATTTGTTTTATCAGTAATAGGAAACTAATGCAGTTAGGAAGGAATTACCAGTTAGTTAAGAAACAAACTATATTGTATGTTGGCTAGCTGAACATAATAAAAAACAAAACAAACAAAAACAAAAAGAAGGAATCAAATTATACCCTTTTAGATCTACTTGAAACTGTGATCATATTTAATTTTATTTTAAGTTAGCCACTAAATTTCTCAGAAACAATGTTTATTTTTACAGAATTTGGATATAAGTTCTACAGTCTGTTCCAAGAGACCATTGCAAAACAAGAATCAAAGAGCAGAACATATTCTGTCCAAATATATTAAATATGGTGTAGAGTCTATATCATTAGCTCTATCAGCATAGAAATTGTACATTAGTAATATAAGTTATAATTTTACCATGGCTAAAATGTTTTACAATATATTATAGGTCATGATTGTATGTTTTGTTTATGTATTTTATTCTGAGTGGAATGGAGGTGATAAAACACTGATTTTCCACTAATGCAAAACACATTGGAATAATTTCTCTTAAATCTTCTCCTTGTTCTGAAGGGAGTCTGGAAAAGAAACCACATACTAAGTATTATAATCATGCACAAGTATTTTTCTTGCATATCTATGTGATTGTTAAGTAAAATATTAAATATTTTGTTCTAGATAGAGACTGTAATCAGAACTGATTACAGTAGGTTCAATGACCAGTTACCATGTGTATATTTTCCCAGTTTCTTGCAATCAGGATTTAGAGTGATACACAAATTAAGCTCCATTAGTTAGTTGATTTGAGCATGGCATGAGGCACGTAGGCAATGTTTGAGGATGGAGAAGGGTCAGATCTAAGTGAGACCCATCAGTACATCAGTCTCTGGATCTGTCTGGTTTTGATTACAGCTTGGATATTTTTATTAGACCATAACTTTTCTTATGATTGGCTCTTTATCAGAGTCTTTTAAATCTCTCATGCAAACAGAAGCCAGGCAAATCTATTGTATTTGTCTGTGGAATATGTGTTGCCATGTCTAATCATTAGTGAAGAGAGCTGTAGTTTCCAGAGATACACACTGGAAGAGGTCTGCAGATGTGTTTGTTCAGCTAATGCAACACTAAAAGTTAAAGTTAATAATTTAGGATGTATACACACTCTCAGCTTATTACATTTTATACTATTCCTGATGTGTGACACCCTGCTGCTTTTATGTAACCTGCCTCCATCATAGAGACATGTGCTTTTGCAACCCTTGGGCTATTTCTTCTGCCAATTAAGTATAGCTCTTCTTCCAATTATATTATGTGGTCAAAGCAGCTTGAGAGCAAGGAAGTTGTCATTTACATTTTTGTATCCTTTTCTTTACAATATTACCTTCCCTTTTTTCTCTAAATAATATTCAGTAAAAATTTATTAAAAGATAGATGTTCATGTTGATTTTTCCAATGTTTCTAAGGTAGCCTAACTACAAAAAACAAGTGAAAATTGATGTAAAGAGAAAGATTCTATCAGATTCATTCTAGAAAGGTGGAACTTAGATTCACAAATAGCATTTTTATTTTTTGAAAATTTTCTTGAAATAACATCTGATTTTCCCCAAGAAGAAAAAATTTCCATTTCTAAGTATGTATCTTATATGTAAAGATTTCATGGGTGTTTTCATGTTATGAAACAGGAGCATTGATTTTACTATGCTGCAAAAGATGGTTATCTGATGTAAATTTTACTTAACATATTGATAAGGTTATTCTGTTATTTTTCCTAGTCTTATAAGATTAATAAGAGATTATTAAAATTATAAAACTTTAAAATTATAAATATAACATATACAACAGAAATGTCTATATCAAATTATTATATTTCTGGTCTTGTGTATGGTACTAAGTTTCCAAATATTATTTTATTATTTTTGTTATATAGGATTCTAACATCTTATTTTTTTCAAAAAATATTTATTTATTTGAGAGAGAGAGAATGAGAGAGAGCATGAGCAGAAGAAGAAGCAGAGGGAGAGGGAGAAGCAGACTCCCAGCTAAGCAAGGACCCCCATGTGGGGCTTGATCCCAGGACTCTGAGCTCATGATGTGAGCTAAAAAGGCAGATGCTTAACCAACTAAGCCACCCCAGAGCCCCATCTTATACTTCTTTTATTTATTTATTTTTTGCCACCTTGGTTGGAAGACGTTGCTTAAATATAAAGATCATAACAATGGGCCACATTTTATAACATCAACTGAATTTATGTTCATTGAAAATAGAAAACTTTCATTGTAAAGTTATGAGGAATCTTTTTATGATTTAACATTCTCTTGTATTATTATATTATTTCTAAAAGTTATTGTCATTTTTTTAAAAGATTTATTTATTTATTTGACAGATAGAGATCACAAGTAGGCAGAAAAGCACACAAAAAGAGGGAGAGGAGGAAGCAGCCTCCCTGCTGAGCAGAGACCCAGATGTGGGGCTCGATCCCAGGACCCTAGAATCATGACCCGAGCTGAAGGCAGAGGCTTTAACCCACTGAGCCACCCAGGTGCCCCTTATTAAGTCATTCTTAATGTAAAGTAATAACCACTTGTTGCTGCCCTTGCATTCCTGTCTTGGTGCTCCCATGGACTTTTACACAGGCTTCTTACATGTCCTAGCACATTTTATTTTGACTGGATGTGTTTCTTCTTCATCTTTGTCATGAGCTAGTGATCAAAGACCATTCATTACTCATCTTTGGATCACTAGCTCCCAACAAAACAATGTTGTAAGAAAAAATACATGAACGTTAGAGTTAAGTGGAGCTTTATTGTTTAACTGAGTTGGGTTCTCTTTGAGTTGCAGCAACGCTGTGAAGACTAGGTTGTGTAAAATGAACTCTCCTATCATGGGGAATTGTAGTCCCAATTTGAAAATCTGACCTGTGACATATTTCCATGAGTTCTATTAGAGGAGCCACTTTTCTCAATTACGGATATTTTCTCCCATGTAGAAAAACATCTATTCTCTGCTCTTCAGTCCTCACTCTTCCCCAGGGAAGTAACACGATTGTTTGTTATTTTGAGTTTGGTACAGAGAACCGGGTATCTCAGCTACACCATTCTGTGAAGCTTCCTGCCTGCAGAGAGCAGGTGCTCTGATTTGCTCCCAACCAAAAGAGGCTTAGAAGTCAAGGCTCTGTCTAATTGGTAGATGCCTGGAGGTTCTCAGCATGGCTGTGTCTGAGTGGGTTGTCTGTCTAATTCTACAGTTCACTATTCGAAGTCCATAATTGCCTCATACTCAGGCAGTATTAAATACACTATTTTGATCTCACTTTTGCTATGTTCTTCAGTGCTTTAGGTTTTATAGAGAAAGGCTTTCAGCAGGAGAGGCCTGCAGTTTGGGGAAGATAAGTTCAAATCAGAGGTGAAGTGTTAGTAACTTGTGGATTGATAAAGGAACTTTGAGACTTAAAGGAGAACTGCATGGATCAAAATGATTTGGCATGATTGAGGCACTGGTGCTGTCAGGGAGGAGACTAAGTGTTGGTGGCACTGAACTAAGCAAGGCAATAGGGTTTTGTTATTATAGTTATAGGAGCGGTAGTTGTTTTGCCTAGAAAGGTGATGGTGGCCTGTATTGGGCCATGTAACTGTGTCAGGTTGGCTTTTAACTGTCTAAAGGTTAGACTTTAAGCAATTAGACCACATGAGATTTTGATTTTGGCAGCCTCTGTATATTTTATGGCTCCTTTAAGTGGGCCAGTGTTCATTTTTTAAAGAATAGTCCTCATTAGGATAAAGTTAAATGGGAAGACTTGGGGCCTTAAAATGCAAACTATTATTATGGATTGAACTTGAACATGCATAGCCTGAACCACAAAGTGAGTTTATGTTTTATTTTTCTAAAAGATTTTATTTATTTGACAGAGAGAGACAGCGAGAGAGGGAACACAAGCGGGGGGAATGGGAGAGGGAGAAGCAGGCTTTCTAGTGGAGTAGGGAGCCCAATGTGGGGTTTGATCCCAGGACCTGAGTTGAAGGCAGCCGCTTAATGACTGAACCACTCAGGTGACCCTACACAAAGTGAGTTTGGAGTAGAAAGTTTTTCATACACACTGGCAAAAGGAAACAAAAACAGACAAACAAACTACTGCTTTCCTCTAGTATTAACCATATCTGTAGGATGGGATATCAAACATCTTGGCATTCAACTTCTGCCTCAGCTACAGAGCACTGGTGAGCTTCCAGAATCACATTATTCAGATGGCCTTGACATACTGTATACTGCTTTCAAGGATGAGTGAATACTGTATAAGATAATGTTGAATTTCTGTGGCTTATTCATGGACTCAAGTTTCACCCCTTATGACATGAGTTAATTAAGTAATTAATAGGGTTTTGAATTAAATATATAATTTATGACCATGGCTTTGGAGCTTAAAAACCCTAATTAAACTGTTTTGAGGGCCATATGGGGGGAGTTGGGTTCTCCTTACAACTCTGGGGAATAGGCTTCAAAAACATCACTAGAAGCATTCAGTTCAAGAAACCCCTGAGAATAATTCTTAACGTAAAACAAGCAGTGATATTACACAAGACTCGAGTTCCAGAAAAACAGGGCTCAGGTGGAAAATGCAAGTTAAAAATTTTGAATATACAGAAAAGCAACTGAAATATACTTCTATTAAGGCCCAGTGATTAGAACTTGAATTGAATTGAGTTACTGAATTTTAAAAGAAGGCAGAAATAGCTCTAATGTGCTCTCTAAATGCTAGCTTTCACCTCTACACACACACATACACTCATACACACACACACACACACACCCCATAAAGATGGATTCTGCTTAAGCAGCTTCAACTGTTGGCATGCTAACAAAGCTAAAATCACTATACACTGGGTCTTGGTAATAAAATATGGGATAACAATCTTGGTAACACAACTGTTCTAGGCTCTGGAGATTGGCTTGTCTTCCAAATTCAATGCATGTAATGTCAGTGTCATAGTAATCTTGTGTCCTTTTATCAGTACATATTCTTAAATAAAGAGTATATTAGAGCCTTACCATGGGACTAACACCATTCCTGAAACTCTTAAATGATCCACATTCTCTATCAATTAGAAGTAGGTTAGGCAGTAGCTTCACAAAAAGAAAAAAAAAAAGTTTATTTAAGCATTGATATGGGACACCTGGGTGGCTCAGTGGGTTAAGCCTCTGCCTTCAGCTCAGGTCATGATCCCAGGGTCCTGGGATCGAGCCCCCACATCAGGCTCTCTGCTCAGCAGGGAGCTTGCTTCTCCTTCTCTCTCTGCCTGCCTCTCTGTCTACTTGTGTTTTCTCTCCATCAAATAAATAAAATCTCAAAAAAAAAGCATTGATAATCTTTCTAAAAGTCAAATAATTTATTCATAGATTAGGTCGATTACATTTTAGGCTTTAAAAAAAATTTCAAATCAATATAGAAAGAGAATTTGTCTTTGGTCTTAAATTCATTTAGACTTTAATTCTCAGGAGAATTTAATTTGTGTCTTTAATTTCCCCTTGAAAATTTGATGAGAGGAGGTAGTTAATTCAAATGTGGGATAACATTTTTTTGATGCATTATATTGGAGTATTTTGTCAAGTCATTTATCTCATTGAAAGGTGTCTAAGAAGCAATATTGAAAAATATGGCTAGAAAAAAATTAGACTGGGAAGTAAAAGAAGAAATAAAATTTCAGATTTAGATACAGAATGACCTTGTAGCTTACTTAATTAGCACACTCCTATAACCCATTTCTGGCTCATTTATATTCTAAGGACATTTAAAAAGGAGCAATCCTTGTTTTGGGGGTTTTTCCTTTCTGCCCCAGTAGAATGAATCATCCTCTTTGATCATTGTATTAATGTCTGAGCACAGTAGATTAAAACACAAAAAGCTGAGCCATTTTGAGAAGAAAAAATATTTTTCACTTTTCACAATTACTTCCAAGTAGAGAGTGATCTATTAAAGTCTCTTGGACTCTCTCTGGTCTTTTAGGTACTATCTTACCTCACTGGAAAGAAAATACAAGTTTCACAGTAAATATGGTTCAGATCCTTCCTTGTGGGATATTTGGCTGCAGAGACCATGTACTCTGGGTTGCTCTTGAACTTGCATTAAATTTAGCAGGTGAAAGGGTCCTTAATCTTTGAAGAAAGACTTTCAACTGGCTGGAGCTGCTTGGGACGGATTGGGTAGGAAATTCTGTAACTCTTGTTTACTGTTAATAAGGCCATTTTTGCTGTGTACCTAAACAATGTTCTAATATAACACTATCAAGAAAAAAAAATTCACTAGCATATTACTCCCCATCTG
Organism: Mellivora capensis; assembly: GCA_004024625.1. Taxonomy (NCBI): domain Eukaryota; kingdom Metazoa; phylum Chordata; class Mammalia; order Carnivora; family Mustelidae; genus Mellivora; species Mellivora capensis. The sequence continues at coordinate 83,811 of PISX010005101.1, read as the reverse complement.
CCTAACTCCTGATTATCTTTGATTTGTTTTAGAATTTAATTAGGAAAAAAGGTTATATTCTCATCACTTATTAAACTCCCAACAGCCTTGAGGGAATTATGACCAGTAATCTCATCGATCCTATGTCAATTTTTGACAATTTTAAAGTATAAAGTATAAAGAACATAAATGAATAAGAGATCTACTATGGAGGAAGCTCAGACAGGATTCTAAAGCGTATTATTTATGACTTTGCCTAAAAGAGACGTTTTAGGCATAAAGTCATTAGAGATTCTAAAATTTGCCTCTGTTGCAAAACAACAACAACAACAACAACAAAAACACTTAAAAACCTAACCAATTGTTTTTTTTAGATACTTGTCTGAAATAATGGTCAAAAATTTTCAGGATTTTTAGATTACCTTCATAGACACGTGCTTCCCCAAGAAAAAGGAACATGTTGATATTTTAAAAGAATGGCTGATTCTGTTATAGCAATAGCTGGATAATAAACTAGCTGAGTCTCATTGCAGAAAGCATAGATACCACAGCTGACATGCTGAGGTTTCACGACATTGGTCAAGAAATTAAATATTAATCTGCTGACTGAGATGTTTGTGGAAGAGTCTTAGAGTACCTTACTTTAGGGTTCACCTCATCAGATAGCTATGAACTGATTTTCCCTACCTCATGACCTTTTGAGTTAGTTGCTTTTTTTTTTTTTTTAAGATTTTATTTATTTATTTGACAGAGAGAGAGAGATCACAAGTAGGCAGAGAGGCACGCAGGCGGGACGGGGGGGGAAGCAGGCTCCCTGCCAAGCAGAGAGCCCAGTGAGGGGTTTGATCCCATAACCCTGATATTATGACCTAAGCTGAAGGCAGAGGCTTAACCCACTGAGCCCCTCAGGTGCCCCAAGTTAGTTGCTTTTTTCCAAACAGCTTTTCTCCTTAGAGTGCAGCTACACTATTGGTGTTCAGTTAATAATATCACTTAACAGAATGAGGAACTTGAGTGGATAGATGGAATCAAAACTACTGAAAGAGTATGTGGTTGGAATTCATTATGAAGATTGAAAAGCTATGACAAAATATTTTGATATATTTTTATCATTTCTCAGGTAAATGGTTCACAATGTGATGCAAGGTTATACAACTCCTTAAACACAAAAATTCACATCTACTATTCTGTTTATTTTTCTTACTGAAAAGACAATACATTTCATATTTATTTATAAAGACAAAAATGTAGTTGAAATGTGTATTGAAGGTACAAACCAAATCCAATATATTCTTTTCTGTGAATGCACCAAGTTTTCAGTTTTTAATTTGATAAACCTTTCATGAATTTTTGAGGTCGACTTTAAAGATTGATCTCTAGACTTCAAAGGGAGAAAATTCCTAAATGGGCATGGATTGATGTTCTCTTCAGATACATTTTTCTCTAAGCAGAAATTGATTGATTTTACTTAAGTCTACAATTATAAGGAATGTGTGTGTGTGTGTACTGTTAAAACCGTGTGGTGGCAAGGGAAATTTCTGTTTCATATGTTACTTGTGTATTTGGGTTTCTTTCATGAGGAATGTTAGTAAAAAAGGGTAAAAAATAAAATATTTTTATTTCATATTCCACCTGCAAAAATGAGAAATCATTTTAATACTTGCATGAATATATTCTTCATTTGTGATGATCATGCCAGTTTGATATTAAGAAGAGTAAGTATTCATGGATTTCAAATAAATTGAATAATCTATAAAAAATGACTGCCTAGCTTTTAAACATTCATATCAAAACAAAGATTCCAAAAAAGTAACAACTGCAGCAAAATGGATTCAATGGGGACTCTTAAAAAAAAGCAACAAAATTTTTGACATTGCTCAGTAAAAGAAAATTTAGAATCGCTGTATTAGATGCCAAATTGGCAACATTTCTTATACTGATGCACTCATCAGAGTTGCTCATTAGCATGAAAAATAAGTTTTTATAACATTTTTGCTCATGTTAGAAGTATGTAATGAGTGAAATAAGAAAGCATATAAAAGATGTCAGTGTTTCAAAGCAAAGTAATAAACAAAAATAAGAGAAAGTATACAACCATCTTGACTTACATGCTAATTAGGATGATTTGTTACCAGTTAGCAATTGAAGTTAGAGTTAAAATACGTTGAATCATTGAACAGAGTAGAAAATTTCAGAGGAAAGATTAGTTATGTATATAACCTAGAATGCTCAAATTAAATCTGCTTGAAAACACTGCCACTAAAGCTCAGTTTTACATTTAACAGTATCTTTAATAAATTAATTTTGCACAATAAAGCTACCATGGAAATCTAGGTCCAAACTTCCATTGAGCTTGTCAAGTGATAAATTCTTTGAATTTTAAATGCAGCAGTTTGAACAGAGATCAGTTCATCTAACTACTCATTTCATCGATAAGGAGATGAGTCCTATTTGGTTACTCAAATTTCCTACATGGGAAAAAGGCACTTCTGGTAAACCAGCACCAAAACCCAGTTTTCGTAAACTTGATCCACTTAGTTGACCCAGAACTGATGATCTAGAGATACCACAGGAACCCAAATAATGGTCAACCTCTCAAATCTAGTTGAGAAAATAACCAAAATTGGAACTGAGAAATTTCTATGAAAGACTCATCCCAAAGCCATGCACGAGACATTCTTCTCATTGAAACATGAAAGCCATGTTACCTTGACCAGCCTGGAAAGTCCCCAGTTATGTAGGAGAGGAGAGAGACACAAAAACCGCCAAATGTACTGAAAAGCCAATTGGAATGCATTCCTCCTTTCCTAAACCAGACCCTAATGCAAAAATCCCACCTAAAGAAAACATGCACCAATCTAAGATTGTGGATCATATGCCACAAAATACCACTTTTCATTGAGATTTAGTAGATTTTCTTGAATAAATATTACTCGGTTTGCTACATGCTCTTTTCCAGAGATTTTAACATTCCAGAAACTTTAAATGAATGCTTTTTCTTATTTCCTCCAGTTAAATGGTACTTCATTGGGAAGATGGTTCACCATGTTACTGGACCTCCACAACCAGCTTCTTGAGTCTCAATGCCATAGAAATGAACACTGAACTCGAAAGAAAACAGTCAGACTTTATTAGAGACATCTTGTATACAAGGGAGACCACAAGAAAGAAGAGTGTCACTCCTGGAAGGGGTAGCCTGTAAGGCTTATAAAGGCACTTTTCCAGAGGTGGGGGACTGGGAGTCTTTCAGTCTTTCAGTCCCACAGTCATTTACTTAGTGGACATAGACAATCACAGAATACCTTTCTTCGTGGTCAACGTTACTTTAGGGCTCCTGGAAAACAGAAATACTTGCGCAAGCAGGCTTTAAATTGTTACTTCTAATTTTGCCCAGGCAACCATTACTTCCTGAAGGCTGTCATCTCACCTTTTTTCTATTTCTCAGAAGGAGATATTTGTGTCTAAGCATATGGAAACTTTTCATCCTTGCCTTAGACCAGTGGCTTTGCAGGAGTTAAGTCCCTCTTGCTTTCTCTACACTGTCTCAAGCACATTTACTTTTTAAATGGCTATCTTAATGATTGTTATATTTTAGAGTTAACATGCATACATTTTCCTCTCAAGTTTTCCTTTGTTGTATAATTTTTTTCTTTATTTTGCTTTTAGTCTTATTTCTTTTGGTGATTCTCTCTTTAACCTTAAGTATTATATACTTTTGAAATAAGGGTTTGTCACTGAGATATTTGGAAAATTTGTACAGTCACTCTCTCTACATAGTCCTCTGTGGAAATCAGATTTAATAATGTGAGTTATTCTAAACCTAGCCATACAAATTATCAGAGAATTTTATCAGATTTATTTATTTATTGTTTTGTTTTCTGGTCAATCCAACTCCTTTGGTCATTGCTAATGTATTTTTTCTATGTCTTATCGCTTATTTATATTTGTACTTTCTTTGAATAAAAAAAAAACACACACACATTAGAACTGGCTTTAAGCCACCACATCTCTCTTCATCAAACTTCCATTTTGCTTCTGTGGGGCCACAGCCTCCTGGTTTTCTTCCAGCTTCATAGTCATGGAGCTTCCTGTCCCCTTCAACTGGATTTTAATTTTTGTAATTACTTGGTGCTCTTGCCTTTGTGCACCTTCTCTCTAGTTTACATTTGTTTCAGTGGTTTTAAACTCTAATTCCTCATTCTCTAAATTGGATTTTAAGACAAGACTACTCAACTAATACATTTAACTGTCTATATAAAACTTATTTTTGCTAAAATGGAACTTATGCCCTCCCACATATATGCTGGTTCCAAATTTAGCACATGTCTATACATTTTTTCCAGCCATTCATTATCACAGAATAAGCGTAAAAACACATCTCTTTTTGAAATATTCCTCATGAATGTTTTATCAGCCAATATTATGTAAACAAAACAATTTTAGAGCTATTATTTTTATAGTTTTAAGGGAAAAGACCACAGAAATGGCCAAGTTACTCTCACCCCTGCTTCCAATTTTATAAACCAACTTTAAAGAAAATTGCCAGCTTGCAATCATCATCTTCTCAATTCATTTGTTCTAGTAATACTTTTGAGAAATTTATAATACACATTTGACTCTGTCATTCCATAAGGGCACATTTTCAAGCTTGGCTGCCTTTTTTCAACCTGAAATATCTTTGTCCATAACTTTAGCTCACGGCTTCAATAAATTTTCATCAATTGTTTAAACTTCAAATTTCAAGGTGATATCACATTTAATCTGGAAGGTAACTTTTAAGGTAGCCTCTATGGTTTATTTAACCATACTTTCTATTTTATATGTTTATTCATATCTTAATTTCTTCATTTTAAAACTTTTTTCCAGTTTTATTACAAACTAACTGATACACATCATTATATAAGTTTAAGGCACACAGAATGATGGTTTGGTCTACATATATTGTGAAATGATTACAGCAATAGGTTCAGCTAACATCCATCTTGTCATATAGATATTATTTTTCAAATTTTTATTTAAATTTCCAATTAGTTAATATACAGTGTAATATAAATTTCAGGAGAATTAGGTGATTCCTCACTTACATGCAACACTCACTGCTCATCACAAGTGCACTCCTTAATCCCCATTACCTATTTCACCCATCCTCCCCCCACGCTCCCCTCTGGTAACCATCAGTTTGTTCTGTATAGTTAGGAGTCTGTTTCCTGGTTTGCTGCTCTCTTTCTCTTTCTTGCTTTTTCATACATTTGTCTGTTTTGTTTCTTAAATTCCACACATAAGTGAAATCATATGATATTTGTCTTTCACTGTCATATAGATATTATTTTAAAAAGGAGGGAAGAAAAGAGTAAAGAAAAAAATTTTCCCTGTATTGAGAACTCTTAAGATTTATTCTCTCTCTCTTTTTAAAATTTAATTTAATTATATTTCAGTGATCCAAAATTCATTTGTTTATGTGCCACACCCAGTGCTCCTTGCAATATGTGCCCTCCCTAATACTCACCACCAGGCTCACCCATCCCCCCAACCCCTTCCCTTCCAAAACCTTCAGTTTGTTTCTCAGACTCCACAGTTTCTCATGGTTCATCTTCCCCTCCAATTTTCCCCAACTCACTTCTCCTCTCCATCTCCCAATGTCCTCCATGTTATTCCTTATGCTTCACAAGTAAGTGAAACCATATGATAATTGACTCTCTCAGCCTGACTTATTACAATCAGCATAATCTTCTCCAGTCCCGTCCATGTTGATACAAAAGTTGGGTATTCATCCTTTCTGATGGAGGCATAATACTCCATTGTACATATGGACCATACTTTCTTTATCCATTCATCTGTTGAAGGGCATTTTGGCTCTTTTTACAGTTTGACAACTGTGGCCATTGTTGCTATGAACATTGGGGTGCAGGTGGCCCTTCTCTTCACTACATCTGTATCTGTGGGGTAAATACCCAGTAGTGCAGTTGCAGGGTCATAGGGTAGCTCTATTTTTAATTTCTTAAGGAATCTCCACACTGTTTTCCAAAGTGGCTATACCAACTTGCATTCCCACCAACAGTGTAAGAGGGTTCCCCTTTCTCCACATCCTCTCCAACACTTGTTGTTTACTGTCTTGTTTATTTTGGCCATTCTGACTGGTGTAAGGTGGTATCTCAATGTGGTTTTGACTTGAATCTCCATGATGGCTACTGGTGATAACATTTTTCCATTTGTCTGTTAACCATTTGTATGTCTTTTTTTTTTTTTAATATTTTATTTATTTATTTGAGGGAGAGACAGTGAGAGAGAGCATGAGTGAGGAGAAGGTCAGAGGGAGAATCAGACTCCCCGTGGAGCTGGGAGCCCGATGCAGGACTTGATCCCGGAACTCCAGGATCATGACCTGAGCCGAAGGCAGTCGTACAACCAACTGAGCCACCCAGGCATCCCTGTATGTCTTTTTTTGGAGAAGTATCTGTACATGTCTTCTGATCATTTTTTGACATGATTATTTGTTTTGTGTGTGTTGAGTTTGAGGAGTTCTTTATAGATCTTGGATATCAGCCCTTTGTCTGTAGTGTCATTTGCGAATATATTCTCCCATTCCATGGGTTGCCTTTTTGTTTGGTTGACTGTTTCCTTTGCTGTGCAGAAGGTTTTGATCTTGATGAAGTCCCAAAAGTTCACTTTCACTTTTGTTTTCTTTGTCTTTGGAGACATGTCTTGAAAGAGGTTGCTGTGGCCGATGTCGAAGAGGTTACTGCCTATGCTCTCCTCTAGGAGTTTGATAGATTCCTGCCTCACGTTTAGGTCTTTTATCCATTTTGAGTTTATCTTTGTGTATGTTGTAAGAGAATTGTCGAGTTTCATTCTTCTATACGTAGCTGTCCAGTTTTCCCAGCACCATTTATTGAAGAGACTGTCTTTTCCTACTGTATATTTTTTCCTGCTTTGTTGAAGGTTAGTTGACCACAGAGTTGTGGGTCCATATCTGGGCTCTCTACTCTGTTCCACTGGTCTATGTGTCTGTTTTTGTGCCAGTACCATGCTGTCTTGGTAATCACAGCTCTGTAGTAAAGCTTGAAATCAGGCAACGTGATGTCCCCAGTTCTTTTCAACATTTCCTTAGCAATTCAGAGTCTCTTCTGGTTCCATACAAATTTTAGGATTCTTTGTTTTAGCTCTTTGAAAAATGCCAGTGGAATGTTGATTGGGATAGCATTGAAAGTATAGATTAGGCATTATAGACATTTTAACAATGTTTATTCTTCTGATCCATGAGCATGGAATGATTTTCCATCTTTTTGTGTCTTCTTCAATTTCTCTCATGAGTGTTCAACATGTCCTCGAGTACAGACCCTTTACCTCTTTGGTTAAGTTTATTCCCAGGTATCCTATGGTTCTTGGTGGTACAGTAAATGGAATTGATTCTCTAATTTCCTTTTCTATATTTTCATTGTTAGTGTATAAGAAAGCAACTGATTTCTGTACGTTGATTTTGTATCCTGCCACATTACTTAATTGCCATGTGAGTTCTAGTAGTTTGGGGGTGAAGTCTTTTGTGTTTTCCATATGGTCTCTTAACTTTCACATGTATCATACAGTAGTGTTAGCTATAGTCATATTTCATATAGTCATATAGTCATATTTTCCATTACACCCCTATTACTTGTTTCTCTTGTATTTAGAAGCTTATGTCTTTTGTCCACTTTCCTCTGATTCCCCCTCATCCCACCTTCTACCCCCTGCCTTTGATAACCACTTAAGTCTGATCTTTTTTCTATGATTTTTAAAAATTCCACATGTGAGATCATATAGCATTTGTCTTTCTCTGTCTGAATTATATGGCTCCTAGAAAACAAATAAATATCTCTTATGTGTTTCAAAATAGTTTTGCTGATTTTTCTTCACATTTTAAAAAAGCCCCAAGAGTTCTGATTTCATGAAACGAGTAATTCTTATACACAAGTTTAGATTTGTATACTCAATTTCTCTTTCTAGTATGAAATACCATGTGATTGAAATAATCACATGAGTACATTCTATAATTTTAAATGGTCTGTTCCTGCTTTTCAGTAATTCAGTAATTTTAGGTGGGTCAGTGCTATCCTCTGCACGTGAAGATTATTTTAAGATTCATACTTAATTAAATTGATTCTGAGTTTTTCACTATTTTACTAATCTTCATACTTTGATTTAGAGAATTTAACCAGATTATTTTGAGATATAAATTTTTATGTTTCTCTTTCCAAATGTAAAATTGCTTCTTCAATTAGCAAGTAATGGGTACATTGTAGATCTGTTTCTTACTCCTTCTATATCTACTGTGGCTATATGAGATTTTCACCGTCCATTTTAGTTTGCCACATTTCCCCACTTGGCAAATTTATAATCTGAAAAAAGAGAGAGTTTTATAAAGTTAATTATAATCACTATAATTTTAACAAATTTTTTTTGCAAAGTCACTATTATACAGGATTTACTGTATTATATTTAACCTATATACTCTCAACTTATCTTTTTCTTTCTTTACACTTAACTGTGTTTATTTTCAGACAATATATTGTAGGGTCTTCTGTTTTTATCAGTTTTATTTTTGTAATTAAATTGGGGTTTTTAAAATATTAACATCAAAGTAAATATTGTTAGGTTAAGATTTAGACCTACCATGTTATTATTTGTTTCATTTTTGTTTCCCTATTTTATGTACCTCTGTGCCTCTGTGCTCTTTTTCTATCTTATTTGGGGTTATTTGTTTGTTTGTTTCTTGAGTATTTTGCTGTTCCTACTTCCTATATTATATATATATATGTTTATAAAATAAAAATATTTTGTATAATATATATATGGCAATAATATTTTTGGTTGCTTTTGAGGCTGTCATATACACATGTAAATCTTTACAGTCTATTAAAGGTTAAAATACAGAGTCTTTGAAGACATATAGGTCCTTTTATCCCACCACTGACCTTCATGGTACAGTTATTATAAGTCTACATGCATTGAAAAATCCACAAGAAGTTTTTATAACTTTGCTTTAAACATTCACACATATTTCAAAGAACATAAATAGTAAAATGTCTTTTATCTTTATGTAGCTTTTTAGTATTTCTGTTGTTCTTCCTTTATTCTTGTAGATGCAGGATTCCTTCTGGTATCATTTACCTTTATCTTGATGGATTACTATTAGTATTGCAGATAGAGTAGGTTTTCCAGAAGCAATTTCCCTTTATAGGAGAATTTCTTTACTTCTACTTTATATCTAAAGGACGTCTTGACAGAATGTGGAGTTCTAGATTGACAGTTCTCTAAGCCCATTAAAGGTCTTCTATCCACAGTGATTACTGATGAAAAATTCATAATCATGAGAAACCAACTTATTATGCTTTTCTAGTTGCTTTCAAGGTTTTTTCCCCTCTGGTATTTAGCAGTTTGATTATAATGTATCTGGGTCTGATTTTCTTCGAGTTTATCTTGTTTGGAATCCTGAAATTCTACAATCTGTAAATGTACTTCTTTTACCATATTTATGAAGTTCTTAGCCATTATTTCATATACGTATGTATGTATATGTGTATGTTTGCTGTGTGTGTGTATATATATGTGCAAAAATAAATGTATGTGTATAGGCATATATATATATATATATATATATATATATATATATATTTCTGCTTCTTTTTATTGCATTTTGCAGATATTGCAGCTTTTGCAAATTGAAGATTGTGGCAACCCCACATTGAGGGTTTTTTTTCCTACAGCATTTGCTCATTTTGTGTCTCTTTCAAGCTTTTCCATTATTCTTATGTTTGTTGTGGTGATCTATGATCAGTGGTTATGACTCACTGAAAGCTCAGGGAGTGGTTAACATTTTTTACAGTAAAGTATAATGCCATTGCACACTTAATAGATTGCAGGATACTATAAACAGAACTCTTACACTAGGAAACCAAAAAATTCATTTCACTCACTTTATTGCTATATTTACTTTATTGCAGTGGTCTGAAACTGAACAAGCAGTATCTCCTAGGTATGCCTATACACATGCACTCACATATGACTTTTCCCCAACCTCCTTTTCATTTCATTTTGGGAATCTAATTACATGTACACTAGACTTTGTGGTAGTTTCTCATGGGTGTATTAAAACCTGGTCCTTTGTTGTCTTTTTTTTTTCTTTGTTTTTCAAATTAAAGATTTTCTGCTGGTCAATCTCATGTTAACTGACTCTTTTATCATGTACATTCTACTATTGAGACCATTCAATGAGTTTTTCCCTCAACAAATTGAATTATTCATTTCCAGATTTCCCATTTGACCTTTTTTATGGTTGTCCCTTTCCCCCCACTGGTGGAAATTCCTATTGTTTTTCTTTTTTTTTTTCTTAATTTCATGTTTGCTTCCCTTTACTGCTTTAAGTTTTTGTTATGGTTTTGATCTGCACACTTATGCATTATTAAGAGGTTAGTCTGAGAGTTATATAGGTGGTTCAAATGCCAGTCCAGCTTTCAAATTCTTCATTATACTCTTCGGGTCTCTCCCATGCTGTATAGTTTATATGTTAGGCTAATAAACATGTGGGTTTGTACATAGAATTAGGAAATCTCCAATTCTCTTCCTGGGATTATCCTACACTCTATGTCTGCAGGGGATTCTTCTCTGGTTTCTCTGGACTGAAAGATGGAATTTCTAGTGTTGTTTTATTCTTGTACACTGCTGCAGTTCTTTACAGCTAAGTTCCACCCTTCGGGTAAAACCATAATAGAAAATACAATAACAACTAAAGCAATAGGAACATTATCCCTTTATGAGTTCTGACACCCCTCCACCATCAAATCTGCTTTTATTTATTATTTAAGGCTTCCAGACAGTTGTGGGGTTTTTTTGTTTTTGTTTTTCATAGAGAGATTTTAGGTGTCGTCAATGGAAAAAGATGGATTTTGGAGGACATATAGCCACAAGAATATACCGCAGAATCAGAACTTCTTTTCTTATTTTCCCTTCAATATAAAATATTAGACATAATTTAAAAAATTACTGGAGGCTCTTTAGTTCAAAGATTTCAATTACAAATGAAGGAATGCAAAACTGAATTAAACAAGTTGTTAGCATAATTAGTATTATGTAGACATGAATATAATTATTATCTTCAAATAAAATGTTATATGGGAAACACTTGTGAAAATTGAGGTTCAGCAAAGTAATTAAAATGATTAACATTGTGAATTAATGTGCTAACATTGTGAAGTATATATATTTCATTCAATCAACAAATTTTTATTAAGCCCCAATAAAGTACCAAGCACTGTCCCGGTTTTAGTTTCAAATAAAATATTGAAAGATAAGAGAAAAAAATAGATACCCTGACAAATTTTCCAGAAGTGATGAAATTTATAAGGTGGAATAGAAATTAAATTTTCAACAATCAATCTAGAGTTATTTTCAACATATATGCTAAAATTCACATTAAAATATGTTTTATGCAAGAAAATCCCACATTGAAACTCATTCTAATTTATTACATTATGTTGAAATTAAATAACCTCAGGCTTTTGGTTCATGTGTCTGTTTATAAATTTAATAACAGAATAAATTGTTTTTATGATACTGTCAGTGCAGAGACATGGTAATATGGACAAGAACTGAACAAACTCTATGATGCCAAAACTGAGATATCAAATTCTGTCATTGTAGATACAAACTTATTCATGAACCTTCTCCCACCCATCATACGACACATCATGACAATTTTGAGAAATTTTCCTTTTATTTCCCAAGAATTTATTATACAATTTCCAAGATAATTTTACCAGTTGGTGGGGAGTAAGCCCAGTTTCCATCAATCACTTAAACAAAATCTTAAAAAAAAAAAGGAATCTCAAAGTGACTCAAATGATATTCTGCATATGCCTGACACTATTTAAATATCTGTGGCTTACTGATTTTGGTATCCTGAAATAAAATGAATAAAGTGAATATGTTATATTAAAGATCTCTGGATGAAAAAAAAAATAAATAAAGATGTCTGGATGAAGGAGGACCCAAAAAGACTTTAGGTTTCTCTTTTCCATCATCCATGCATGTCTTTTTATTCATAAAATTTATTTCTTACTGTGTTGTTGTTTTGTTCTATTTTAAGGTGAGAGGAGGAGGATCTTAGGAATTATAATTGATGCTATAGGACAAGGGTAAGCAGCTATGAAGCATGGGCTGTGCTCTTTTTGACAGAAAACTGTATTATATTTTTCATGGCCTAGAGAGAGGTTGTGGAGTACTTTATTTGCTAGTTAACTACAATGCAGCTTTTTTTTTTTCCCTCTTAACAGTTTCAGGGTCTATTAATTTATCTTATAAACCATGTCTGCTTGCTAACTTCAGCCTTCACGCTGGCAGTTTGTCAGTCCATTGGTTGTAGGACATTCCCTAATAGAATTTTTATCTGGGCTGATAAAGTGTTCCTTACTTAGTGTACAAACCTGAAAATCCTAAACTAAGCTATTTCTAGCAGTTTAAAATAAGACCATGAAATAAATGGTATCACAGTGGAGAGGGTGTTACATTATCTGTATAAAGTTAAACAATTTGTCTAAAATAATTATATGCTAATGTTGAGGTATAAAATTTGAAAAAGTGTCTTTTCCATTTCAGAAATCATTTGAATAAGTTCAGTAAATTTTTAGGTATAGAGTGAAGGTACAAATTAAATTTATGTATTATATTGAGGATAAATTTGATTTTGAATGAAAAGTGTTTTTATAATTACTAAGTGAATAGTATATGTTTGGGTTTCCTTACTTTAATATAAAGGTTTATATGCCCAGTTTTCTCTATAAAGATGCAATTTAAAGATACAATTTTTGATTTGGGATTAAGTACAATGTTCCTCAAAATATACCTATTTACAAAAAAGAATGACTTTGTATCCTTTAGACCTTCCCAATGTCATCACCTTGTTCCAGGTATGCATGAAAATAATCTGCAGAATCACTTGCAATGTATTTTATATGGATACAAAATTTTCTTAATTTTCATTAAACCATAGTTTATGATTCATTCCAATTTTTGTACTCAAAACGTCTAGTAACAAGTTTCAGAGAGATATAGCAAGCTTATCTGAGAGACTCATATATTCTAAAAACATGCACTGTAGGCAAATACAATTGTCAAATGAGATTATGAAATCCTTAGAAGGGTTTCATAATCTTTCCTTTTTAATCTATGAGTGAAATAACTGATATTCATGGTTAAGAGTGAAGAGTGGTAGGTGTCGTAGAAATTTCAAAGAATTATGCACCTTCTAATTTGGGAACACCACTGGAACATCTAGTGAAAGAGGGACGTGAGAGAAAAGTCAAATAACTTTTGATGAGAACATTTATAGTCATTTATTTCTGAGGTGACAAAGCCTAGTACTGTGAAGAGAAGACTATTTCCCGCATTGCTAGCTTTAAACTAGTCCTTCTATGGCATCTGCATCTAGTGGATTGGTAACCTCAAAACACAGTATGGGGTTACAGTATTATTCTCACAATCAAATGGAGCTCCTTCAATGAATATATGGGAAATAAACATCAACAGTAAGAGCTGAAAAACAGTGGAGCTGAAAAAGAAAGCCCACAATGGCTATTTCCTGGGGACAATACAGAAAGCTAGTTTGTCATATATAGAGAGAAGAGTGATTTTAGCAAATGTCAAAAATAACTGACTTTGAGGTTATAACTCTGAAGACAATCTTGGAGATTCTGAATGAATATTCAAATTCTGAATGAATATTCAAAAATACTTCACTTTTCTTCCCTGAATGGTGATAGCTGCTGACATGGGGACACACCCTTAACATACCATATGCGCTTAAGTAAACAAAATTAAATATCTTATCCACTCTTCTCTGCTTCCCATATATCTGTTTTCCGTAAGAGACATGACCTTCCATTTGGAAAATAAATCTAGAAATCTCCAAAATATATTCAATTTAAATATTTTCTTTATCCTAGTCAGAATATATTTATTTAGAAACAAAATTTAACCATGGCTACCCATGCAAAACATTTTATTTACATTTTTCTTTTCCTTTCTATTTTCCAGTTAGTGTTTTATAATCTTTTGCCTGAACTGTTTACATAGTCTAAATGCATGTCATATTTCTTCTTTCCAATTGACCAATAAAGCAATCCAACTCTACAGGTTGACTTATATTTCATTTATTTTCAAAATGGTTCAATAATCTATTGATATCTACAGAACTAAGGTGAAATACCATATCATACATTTGTCTGGTTTTTCCACCTGACTCTTGCTTACTTGAAAGCCCTCATTTCTAAACATGTTTCCCTGTTTACTCTATCCTCTTATCATCCCAAACTCTGCATAATGCTTGGAATATGTTATATACTATCACATTCCCATGCCTTTGCTCATATGGAACACATAAGTTGAAAGCCACATGGCTTTTGTGTCATTAATATTCTATTTATCTTTCATATCTCAGCTCAGATACATCTCCATCATGATATTTTTCCTAATTTTTTATTTGTAATAATTGTTATATACTCATTGTGATCATAAATGCTTGCCTCTATTTTTATTATAGTCTCTAGTTTTTATACAGCTTCACATTTATTTTAGGTGTTTGAATTATCATTTTTTCAATTGAAGTAAAATTTTTATGGTGTGATATCAATGATTAGCCATCTTAAGTGTATAGTTTAGTGGCATTTATTACATTCAAAATGTGGATGTACAACCATCACCTAGATGTCTAGTTCCAAGACATATTCATCTCCCCTCAAAAGAAGCCCAATACTCATTAAGTGGTCACTCTACATTCTATGGCCCTTGCACAATCTGCTTTCTGTTTCTATAGGTTTGTCTATTCTCTATGTTTTATAGAAATGGAATCATATGATAAGTGACCTTTTATATTTGACTTACTTAGCTTAATGCTTTCAATGTTCATCCACATTGTAGCATATATCAGCAATCAATTCCTTATTATGGCTTATTAATATTTTATCACATTAGCATACCACATTTGGTTATCCATTTATCAGATGATGGACCTCTGGATTGTTTCCACATTTTGGCTATTATGACTAATACTTCTATGAAGAGTCACACATCAGTATCAGTATCAGTATCAGTTTGAGTACCTTCTTTCAATTTTTAGTATATACTTAGAAATATAATTGCTTAATCATATAGTAATTCCATGTTTAACTATTTGAGGACATGCTGACTTGTTTTTCATAGTGACTGTATCATTTTACATTCCCCCCCCCAGTTATTTTTGAGGATACTAATTGTTCCTATGTTGCTAGCATTTGTTATTTTCTGATGATAATAATGATGTTTTTTGAAGCCTAGTGGTGTGAATTGTATCTCATTGTAGTTTGTTTTGTTTAATTTAATTTAATTTTTTCAGTGTTCCAAGATTCACTGTTTATGCACCACACCCAGTACTCCATGCAATATGTGACCTCCTTAATACCCACCACAGGCTGTTTTGATTTGCATTTTACTAACAAATAATGATGTTGAGCATATTTTTTGTGTGCTTGTTGGTAATTAACACATCTTATTTGGAGAAATGTTTAGATTGAAAAGATAATGCACAGAATGAGAGACAATATTTGTAAATTACATATCCTGATAAATAACCAGAATATATAAAGAACTTGTACAACTCAATAAGAGAGACAAAGTACCAAATTAAAACTGGCAAAGAAATTGAATCACCATTTTTAATCACTGTATTTTTAGGGAATGAGATAATAAGGACTGAGTTTAATTTATTCTTATTACCCATATAGAAGTACACAGGACAGTTACAATGATGCTTAACATTGAGGAAAGTCGGATTCAAATTTTTGGATTTATTCAGTCTGTTTTAATCAAAGGTACGGATTGAAGTTTCCATCAAGTGGCAATACTAATTAAATGCAAGGGTGGGATGATAAATTCAGGATGAATGACTATAAATTATGTAAACTGACTTGATTAGAGCTCTCAGAAGATGTGCTTAGAACAATGCATTCTTCACAACATATATAATTTATTATTTCCTTAAATTAAAGTTTTATTTTTACCTAAGTCATTGTAGTGGTGTATGTGTCACTTTGGCTAGGCCATGTGTTTCTAAATATTTCATCAAGACCAGTTGATGTTGCTGTAAAGGAATTTTTTAGATAATATTTACATTTAAATCAGCAGACTTGGAGTAAAGCAGATTACCTTCAGCCATGTGGGTGGGTCTTCTCCAATATGTGGAGGACTGTAGGAGAAAAAGATTGATGTCCCCTGATGATGTCAGGTCTTAAATGTTATATTAATTACATCATCTTTGAAGATTTCTTTCCCTGCCTTTATATATATATATTTTAAAGTTACTATTTTCTAATTACTTTTTTGGTTTTTTGTCTTATTATTAGATTTTATTTCCCTCAAGTGCTTCAGATTTCTTAGCTACCTTAACATATTTCGGAATTATGCATTAAAAAGATATCTGGGGGGAGCCTAGGTGGCTCAGTCCATTAAGCCTCCAACTCTTGATTTTGGCTTAGGTCATGATATCCAGGTCCTGAAATAGAGCCTGCTTCGGGCTCTGTGCTGAGTATGGAGGCTGCTTAAGACTTTCTTTTTCCCTTTTCCCCTTCTCTCTCTCTCTCTCTCTCTCTCTATATATATATATATATATACACACGAGATTACAGTGTGTGATGTGTGTTAATGTGCTTTATCAACTTTGAATTTGATTTGATTTGATGATCTGGCAGGACTGTTGTGTTTAGAAAACCAAAATACAGATATCTTTAGGATTTCTTGGGGGGGGGCAGCTTATTTCTCCCTATAAAGATGGCTTACCTCTGCCAAAAATATACTAATTAACCAGGCATATTTGTTCTGGAAGTCCTTGGAGTTTAGTGAGGGATGAAGTGGAGGTGCTTTTAATTCACTAATGATAGCTAACATTTATTGAGCACTTATTTTGTGTCAGGTGCTGTTTTAATATTCTGCTTTATCTTCTCATTTATTTCTCACATAATTCAATGAGTTATGTATAAGATTTATACATATTTTATGAATGATAAATCAGATACAGATAAATAACTTATCTAAAGTCACAAGACTAAGAAGTGAGAAATTCGTGTTAATTTTTCAGCAACATGTTTTTGTTGTTGTTGTTGTTGTTGTTGTTTTTAGTTTTTGATCCTGTGACTAAAAGATCTTGACTTCCACTGTGTATACTAGAAAGGTTTATTATGGGTCATCTGGGTGGCTCAGTCAGTTAAGTGTCTGCCTTCAGCTCAGGTCAAGATCTCTGGGTCCTGGGACCCAAGTCCTGCTCTCTGCTCAGTGGGAAGCCTGCTTCTCCCTCTCCCTCTGCTTGCTGCTCCCCTTGCTTGTCTTCTAAATACATAAAATCTTTTTAAAAAGTCTTCTTAAAACTCTTGTTTGTGGGGTTTTCTTTACTACTTTTCTAACCTCTTTTAAAAGGAACATTGTTGCCAATTGTTCAGGCCATTTTTTCCTTAATTCATTATATGCAATTATAGGTGAAAGGATGAATATATGGTATATTTTATGTTGATCTGTGTATAAACACTATGCTTCCAAAGCCATGGGAACTGTTTTGGATATTCATATTTTGCTGTGATCACAATGCATTAATGAAAAAGAGAGCTACATCATCATTTTTCTGTCTAGTTACAACATAAGTATTTTTCTTCCTTTTCATTAAGATATTCCAAATTTTCTTATACAGGAACTGTAGTCATCTTTTAGCAAAGTTGTCAAGGGAATTTGACAGTTATGACCTAAGGATGCTGAATTCATATATATATATATATATACATATATATATACACACACATACATTTATATATATGTTCAGCATTTTATATAAATTATATATATTTTATATAAATTATATATATTCAGCATTATATAGAAATTCAGCATTTATATATATATGAATTCAGCTAATATAAATGTATATATATATCTATGAATTTGTATCTTTGTTAACTAAGTTTAGATGCAAGGTAAGGAAAATGCCATCTTATCTGTTTCACAAAAGATTTTAAATAACTAAATAAGGTAACAAAGTGTTGAGACACTGCCCATTATTGGGAACAATGACTGTGAATGAAGAAGTTTGTGAAACACTGAAACAGATGATATGAATGCAGAAGACTCCAATAATATAACTCAATAGATTTGAGAATACAAGTGTGCAGAGAAAACAAAAGAGCAAAAATAAACACATTTGTTAAAATACTATTACAATTTCTAAATTAATGACTGCTCCAAATTATGTCTTTTACTCCTCATGTTTTGATTCTTAGGCTTTAACATGCTTAACATTATACATGGTGCCCTTTTATTTATTTTTTCCTTTTTCTTTGTATTACATATAAATTTTTACATATGCTAACCTACCAGGTTCATTTTCAGCCCAAATGCAAGAACTCATAAAGTCTATCATTTTTTTAGTGCAAATATATCTTTAATGCTAGATATTTATTATTCCATTGCTTAAATCTAAACATAGTAATGTTTTCTTTTATATCCCATTATTTTTAATTATGTGTTCCTCAAATCCTAACAAGTAGTTGTATTAAAATTATTTGTATCATCAGAGAAATACAAATCAAAACTACAGTAAGATATCACATCACATCTGTCAGAATGGCTAAAATTGACACACAAGAAACAACCGGTATCAGTGAGGATGTGGAGAAAGGTGAACTCTCTTGCATTGTTGGTGAGAATGTAAACTGTTGAAGCCACTGTGGAAAACTGTATGGAGGTTCCTCAAAGGTTTAAAAATAGGAATTCCCACAGGAAACAACGTGTGTTGGAGAGGATGTGGAGAAAGGGGAACCCTCTTACACTGTTGGTGGGAATGCAAGTTGGTGCAGCCACTCTGGAGAACAGTGTGGAGATTCCTCAAGAAGTTAAAAATAGAGCTTCCCTACGACCCTGCAATTGCGCTACTGGGTATTTACCCCAAAGATACAGATGTGGTGAAAAGAAGGGCCATCTGTACCCCAATGTTTATAGCAGCAATGGCCACGGTCGCCAAACTGTGGAAAGAAACAAGATGCCCTTCCACGGATGAATGGATAAGGAAGATGTGGTCCATATACACTATGGAGTATTATGCCTCCATCAGAAAAGATGAATACCCAACTTTTGTAGTAACATGGATGCGAGTGGAAGAGATTATGCTGAGTGAAATAAGTCAAGCAGAGAGAGTCAATTATCATATGGTTTCACTTATTTGCGGAGCATAACAAATAACACGGAGGACATGGGGAGATGGAGAGGAGAAGGGAGTTGAGGGAAACTGGGGGAGAGATGAACCATGAGAGACTATGGACTCTGAAAAACAACCTGAAGGTTTTGATGGGGCAGGGGGTGAGAGGTTGGGGGAGCCAGGTAGTGGGTATTAGGGAGGGCACACATTGCATGGAGCACTGGGTGTGTTGTAAAACTATGGATTCTGTTACGCTGAAAAGAAATGAAATAAAAATAATTAAAAAAATAAAAATAGGAATTCCCTATGATTCAGCAATTGCACTACTAGGTATTTACCCAAAGAATACAAAAATACTAATTCAAAGGGATACATATATCCTGATGATTATAGCAGAATTATCAACAATAGCCAAATTGTGGAAAGAGCCCAAGTGTCCACCAACTGCTAATGGATAAAGATGAGGTGGTATATATACACAATGGAATACTACTCAGCCATGGAAAAGAATGAAATCTTGCCATTTGCAATGACAGGTATGGAGCTAGAGACTATCCTAAGTGAAATAAGTCAGTCAGAGAAAGACAAATCCATATGATTTAACTCATGTATGGAGTGTACAAAAGAAAACAAATGAACAAAGGGGGTAAAAAAGAGGGAGGTAAACCTAGAAACAGAATATTAACTATAGAGAACAAACTGATGGTTACCAGAGGGGAGGTAAGTAGGGGGAATGGGTGAGGGAAGTGGGTTGGGGAATGGGTGAAATAGGTGATGGGTGTTCAGGATTCCACTTGCTGTGATAAGAAACAAATGTCGTATGAAGTGTTGATTCACTATCTTGTACACCTGAAACTAACATTATACTGTATGCTAACTGAAATTTGAAAAAAAATTAAAAATTATTTGTATAGACATTTTATTTTCTATCAAATTAGTTTTTGATTTTAAAGGTAGTTTTATTGATCCATCAATTATCTTGATCTTGTCTTATCAAATACTTAATCATTACTTTCTAGATTTGTCATCCAGTTTCCTATAAGACTTATTGAAGAGCATGAGATTTTGAATGTAAAGATGTTCTGTAAAATGCCATAATAATATTTCACTAAAATAACTACTTTATATTTATTAAAGTTGGATTTATTTTTACTACTTTGTTCATTGTCTCAAATTGAACTTGGATCACAGGAATTGTTATATAATGTAAAAGAAAATAACCTAATGTGCAAGTAATGTGTAATAATCAAAAAGATAAATATATTTATGGACATATGCTTTAATGGTGTTGAGAAGAGGCTATTTTGCATAGATACTGAGAGAAACCCATGGAAATATTCAGTACATATGATATGGAGAAAAATAATGGGATCTTCTAATGCTATTATCTGTAATTTAACAACCATTTCTTTATTTCTCACAGGCATTCATAACATTTTCCCAATTCATGATCAAGACATAATTTTTACTCCAAAAATAGAATTTAATTCCATTTATTTTTCTCATCTTCAGTACTACCACGATAGTACAAACCCCAGATACCTTACCTAGAATTCTTCAACTAATAGCCTTTTAATGTATCTCTCATCTTCTGCTTAAACTAGGTTTTGTCACCACCATGCTTAAAAATTTTCAAAAGCTTCCCACAACACTTAGGAGAAATATCTTAAGTCTTTATACAGCACCTGCCCTCAGACTACTATCTAGATTCTTTATTGTACATCTTTCCTTTCATAACTGTCTCCACCAGCCTGACATTTATTTATTTATTTATTTCCTTCCTTCCTTCCTTATTTATTTATTTTTTCACACTCCAAGCGTTTCTTCTCCATCAGGGACCTGTGCCACCCAGACCTCAGAATAACTGGCCCTTCTCCATTCTTTGCCTTGGCTTTGGTGTAATCTGTAGAGAAGTAGCAAGTTTTATGTTTTCCTCTTTTCATCATAACTTCAGTTATTCTGAAATTTTAAAAAAATAATTATTACACACTTTTTAAAATTATTATTCCATAGTAATTATTCTATTTTGAAGTAATACTGGTCTTTTACTCACTGGTTTATTTCTGTTTCTCAGAACTGAAACTTAAGCTCCATTAAAGTCCTGGCAAGACCATATTAGCACTTCTAAGTGGCACCTTACATATTAAATAAGTTAATATTATAGTCTGTTCATGAAGGAATTACCAAGAATTGACAATGGCCTTGAAACAAGATTAATAGAAAGAAATGGTATATTTTCTTCTCTCTCTGCCTTTTAAAAATAATGAAGACATAATTTGTGATTTTATATCATTGGAACTAACATATGTAAAGCATGAAGTATCTTGCAGCTGAGGTAGAGAGTGGGTGTGTCAACTGAATGGATTGAGCAGATGGTGAGACCAGTGTCCACAGGAGCAGGAAGAGCATGCAAGAAGTAAGGCTGTCTGTAGGGTAGCATGCAGTTAGTAAGGGAAAAGAAGGATGAAGACAATTGAAAAATAGCTATGGCACTCTTATTTGCAAGAACAATTAGCAGCTTCATACTAAAAGGAAAACAGTTGCATTAATTACTATAAAAAGCCAAAATTTCTTTACCATTAAGTCAAACACTTGCAAGTACTCATGCTTAGAACTATACCAGAATAGGAAAATTTATGGCATGTGCCATTTAAATAAATAATATTGGAACAGCCTTTATTTGCCCTAGTTACTGATTTATGATATGGTGAAACATCCTTCAAGTAATTCACAAGTGTATTATAATCACACACTGAGAATGCAGAATTGTAATAACAAGGGCAAATAGAATAAAGGAAGGTTAATTTTATAGCTGTTGTTAGTTTATCTTCTTAATCTTTTTGAAATTATTATAATAAATGGGAAATGTTCAGATATATCTATATAGCTCTACATTTGAATTTATGTTAATATACAAATGTTATATGTTTTGATCAAAATTAGGACACTGGCTATTTTGTTGCTTTGTTGGCTAAAAGACAGGGCAAAAACTGTAGTGAAACAAGTCCTAATTTTCTTCCTTTTTGGATAATAATGATATTGTATTTTAAGGGTACTTTCTTTTAGAGGTGGATCTGAAACAAAAAAATTTATTGAACACTTAATTGTGCCCATACATGTGAAGAGCTCCATGAATAAAGTAATCTAAAAAGAAATGTTTAAGTTGATTATTCTGTTTAATAATACAAAACTATACCTTTTAAAATTATGGGATTCATAATTTCTAGCAGTATAAATACATTGCAAGAATAAGTGACTCAAATCCCCATAGTCATTTTTGCTGCTATATTGTCTCCTCTCTGTCAATCCACACCTGTACCTTCATTAAAAGTTCCTTATGGGGACGCCTGGGTGGCTCAGTTGGTTAAGCGGCTGCCTTCGACTCAGGTCATGATCCCAGCATCCTGGGATCGAGTCCCATATTGGGTTCCTTGCTAGGCAGGGAGCCTGCTTCTCCCTCTGCCTCTGCCTGCCACTCTGTCTGCCTGTGCTCGCTCTCTCTCCCCCTCTCTCTGACAAATAAATAAATTAAAAAAAAAAAAAGTTCCTTATGTCCAGTCAACATAGAAAGAAATAAAAGGGAGGCATAGTTTACATATGGTTTTGAAGATATACTTGGCACCATCTAAAGTGGATGGCTGCAGTATGCAGCCCCAAACAGGAATGCTTCTGAAGAACAAAAGTAAAATAAATTCTTCCCAGTGGGCAGAATTTTTAGCTGTGCATTAGATTGGTCATATTTCCTGGGTGGAAGGAGAGGTTTATAAATACACAGATATATATGGATTGATGAGCAGTGACATATTGTCTGACTGGGTGGTGGGTAACTTGGAATGGATTCAATTGGGAAATGTGAGACAAGGATTTTTTTTTTGAGGAAACATGGATAGACTTCTCCAAATTCACAGAGAATGTGCAGATATATGTATACGACATAAATGTTAACCAAGGAGCAATCTCAGCAGAAGAGGATTTTAGGAATTAAGTGGATAAACACTATTCCATTGCATAGACACCATTTAACATTTTTCCCAACCATTCTGTCCTCACAAAATTGGCTCATGAACAAAGTGGCTGTGGCAGCAGGAACTAAGTTATGCATCGGCTCACTAAACAATACCTACAGCTGAGTCTCTGACTTGTCAGCAGCAAGTTGGCACTTGCTGTGTGCATACTCAGTAGTCACACAGAGCCTCCAATATGGCATCATTCTCCAAGGGATTCATCTGTCTACCTGTGGAAGTTGGCCTACATTGAATACTTTTATCTTAGAAAATGCAGTTTCTACCTAACCTGTATATGGCTTTACATTTCCTGGTTGCAATGCTTCTACTCAAAACATTCTTCATGTGTTACAGAATGATACTCACCAATGAGGTGTTCTTTACTGCATTGCTTCTGACTGATAATTTCTGTTTTCTCCAAAAAAGGAAACATGGTTATCCATAGAATGAGAATGGAAAAGGAGATCTATATATTCCTAGAAATACTAGGAAAAAAGAAAAAGGAAGAGGAGATCTGGAAGGGTATGGAATTAGGAGAAGGCACGCAATAGTCTAGGTAAATAGAAGAGTGAATGTGCTAGGTTACAGAGTAGGATTCTAGAAGAGCACTAAATGTCCTCTTGACATAAGTAGTTGTGAATTTAAAGTGAAACTAATCTTCATATGTATAGGTATTTCTTTAGCCATATTCAACCACACACTGAGTTGTATTTAATCATTTATTATATTTGCTATAAAGGTGCAAAGAAGTGATAAGAGGAGCAAGGAAATTTAAGTTTCTGTAATAATAGGATTTTAATAAAGGACATAGATTTTCCTTTGTGTAATAGATACTAGAGTCTGCAGGTCATGATTTTGATGTAGTGGTCAACAGGGGGATGTATCCTACAACACTAAAATCATGACCTTAGCTGAAATCCAGAGTGGGCCACTTAACTGACTGAGCCACCCAGGCACCCCAACCTATACTCTTATAATTATAAAACAGTAAGAAAAATATTACCACCTCCCCTCATTTTTTGCCAGTCTTTCTGACCAGACTTTTGTTTAGTAGACTACTCATGATTTTTTATTAATTTTTCAAATGGTGATATAATAATTGTACATCTTTAAAAATAACATAAGGTTTATATTACTTTGCTAGTCTAAACTGTAAATGGGTCTTAACATACTTTCAAAAAAAATTCCCCAAAGCAAACCAACATAAAAATTAATAAAACATATTTTTCCACAGTTGCTCATCTTTACCTTATAGAAGGAAAAGAAAAAGAAAGTCTATATTGGAACATTAATGGTATTATAGGCAAAATTATATTGTTCTGGAAAATGCATGGTCACTTTTAAACTCCTATCAGTATAGAAAAATATAGCAGGAGGTTTTCTCCATCAGCATGCCAAATCTGGCAGTAGGATGATGTTATCTTTGAAGAGAGTCAACAGGACTCCAGAAGGAACATTTGGTGAAGAATCTGCCAACTGCCTTTATTACCTTCTGAACTACCTCTAAGTTACAGGTATTTCCAGTTTAGTTCTGCAGATAATTTGAGCTCCATCTGTGGTTGATGAATATTTTTTAGTATGCTATTACAAATTATGGCTTTAGGCACTGTTGCACCTTCTTTCTGCAAATTCAACTACATAAAATATTGTGTTTCTTGATTCTGGTATATTTCCATAGTGGGAAATGCAGTGAGAGAAATGGGAGCATTATTTTTTTGTTGTAATTTGTTGGCTAATTTGTTTTTCAAAAGAAGATTTTTAAATTTTATGATGGAATAGGTGATTATTGTTTCTTAAGTATAAAATCCCAATAGAGTCTATTCTATATACTCTCTAAGAAAGTCATAAGTATCTGTAAATAAATTTTAATTCAGATAAAGTCTATGTGGAAAATGTATAGCTTCTTAATGTGGCCTGAAATAAGGAAGATTTGACTATAAATTGAGGTTAATTTATACAACGCTCAATTTCTACTTAGTTGTAGAACTCACTTTGATGGAATTACTTTTATAAGTTAGGAAAATATGAAAATATTTTGTGGTTTGATGTTGTATTACTTTGTGGAAGCATTCCTGGAATAGTTTTAGAACATGGACTACTATGTACTGATCTGTTACATACAGGGGACTTAGAAGCCTGGAAGGTCAATTACAGTAGAGGTCAGAATAAGGCAGAGAGTTACATACTCTATGGTAGAGATGGAAAGGAAGGTCAAAGTAGATGATTAAAAGAACAAAGTATAGCGACTTGGAGATTCATATTGATTAGTGTGGGATACAAGTATGGAACAGTACAAGGAATCATAAAAATAGGATTTTGAAGTTTTTTCTCTTAGCTCCCAAGGTATGTTAGAAGTACGATCAAGTAAACCGGGGTTTAAACTCTCACCTAGCTTGGACACTCACTGAATCTGACTGTAGAAAATGCTCTTTCTGCCTCTGAGACCATTGTATTTATTTTTCTCCTTAAATCTGTTAATGTTGCAAATTGCATTACTAGATATCTTGATAAGCCATTCTAACATTCTATGGAAAATTTCAATGATCATTCTATGGATAAAGTTATTTTGAACTTGGAATGTCATGATTTATACTGGGTAAGGTGTTGGATTTAATTTGCTAAATTATAATGATGACTTGTCTATTAATATAGTGGAACTAATCTATGTATTTTTTTCTTATACAATCTCTCATTAATTTTGGTATAAAGATTATATAAACCATACAAATAAATCTGGCAGCTATCCTTTTTTCTCTGCACAAAGTTGTACAAGATAAAGATTAAGAATTATTTGTTCTTTAAAGCATTAGTAAAAAACAAATGGCTGCATGTGTATATATGTGTGTACATGAAATTTCCCTACTTATACAACTTCTTCTGTTTGTTGGTCTATTTTTAGAAGCTTACATTTTTGAATTAATGCAGTTATTTATGTTTATATAGAAATGTATCACTTTCATTTGTATTTTCAAATTTTGATTCCTGAATTATTTCATAAAATTGTTCTATGACTTTTTAATTTTTTTAATTTTTATTCCAAATACTTATTTAAATTTTAGTTAGTTAACATATATGGTGAAATTGGTTTTCGGTGTAGAATTTAATGATTCATCACTTACACATAACACCTAGAGCTCACGGTAGCACATATCATCCTTAACATCCATTACTCACTTAGCACATCTCCCCTCCAAAATCCTCCATCAACTCAGTGCGTCTTCTAATGTAGGAGTTCCTTATGGCTTGCTTCCCTTTTGTTGCTGGTGCTGTTGTTTAATATCTCTGTTTATCTGTTTTGTTTTTAAACTCCACATATGGGTGACATCACGTGATATTTGCCTTTCTCTGACTGACATAATTTCATTACCATAACAGACTCTTGTTCTGTCAACTTCATGGCAAATGGCAAGATTTTGTTCTTTCGGGTGAGTGTATAATATTCCATTATATATACCACATCTTCCTTATAAATCTATCATTTGATGGACTTTTTGTCTCTTTCTATAATTTCACTACTGTTAATAATGCTACTATAAACATTGAGATGGATGTGCCGCTATGAATCAGTATTTTTTTTAAAGATTTTATTTATTTATTTGACAGATGGAGATCACAGAGAAGCAAGCAGAGAGAGAGGAGGAAGCAGGCTCCCTGCTGAGCAGAGAGCCCAATGCGGGACTCGATTCCAGGACCCTGGGATCATGA
This sequence comes from Mellivora capensis, assembly GCA_004024625.1. Lineage (NCBI taxonomy): Eukaryota > Metazoa > Chordata > Mammalia > Carnivora > Mustelidae > Mellivora > Mellivora capensis. The sequence goes on along the minus strand of PISX010005101.1, from coordinate 56,886 downwards.
CCTGAGCCGAAGGCAGAGGCTTTAACTCACTGAGCCACCCAGGTGCCCCATGAATGAGTATTTTTGTGTCCTTCAGGTAAATACCTAGCACTGCCATTGTTATGTCATTGGGTAGTTCAAGTTTTAATTTTGGTCATACCTCCATACTGTTTTCCAGAGTGGCTGCACAAGTTTGCATAAGCACTAAGAGTGTTTCCTCTTAGAGACTTCCCCTAGTTCCACATCATCACTGACATCCATCATTTTCTGTTTTGTTAATTTTAGCCATTCTGAAGGTTGTGAGGTGGTATCTCACCCTGGCATTGATTTGTATTTACATGATGTTGAGAACATTTTCTTTTGTCTGTTAGTCTTCTGTATGTCTTCCTTAGAAAAAATGTCTATAAAGAAGATATGGTCCTTATATACAATGGAGTATTATGTCTCCATTAGAAAGGATGAATACCCAACTTTTGTATCAACGTGGATGGGACTGGAAGAGATTATGCTAAGTGAAATAAGTCCAAGCAGAAAGAGCCAATTATCATATGGTTTTGCTTACTTGTGGAGCATAAGGAATAACACAGAGGACATGGGGAGATGGAGAGGAGAAGGGAGTTGGGGGAAATTGAAGGGGAGGATGAACCATGAGAGACTGTGGACTCTGAGAAACAAACTGAGGGTTTTGGAGGGGAGGGAGGTGGGGAGCTGGGTGAGCCTGGTGGTGGGTATTATGGAGGGCATGTATTTCATTGAACACTGGGTGTGGTGCATAAACAATGAATTCTGGAACACTGAAAAGATAAAAAAGAATGTATCAAACTCAGCATCTAAAAATTTAATATTCCATTTAAAAAATGGGCAGAAGATATGTTCTATGACTTTTAAATCCCAGGTATATATATTAAATTTAACATCCCTATTTTACAATTACTATTGGATTTTCTTGGTGTCTTTACTGTTTTTCATTGATTTTTTTTTTTGCTTTGATTAGTTTATCCTACAATTTTTTTTGTATTTTATAATTTTTAAAGAACTATATTTTGATTTTTTTTTATTTTGGAAGCAGTTTCTTTTTTTTTACTCTAACTTATCAAATTTATGCACTTACCTTAACCTAGTTTCCTGGGTTGAGTGTTACTTCAGTTATTTTTAACTTTTTTTTTCTCTGTATGTATTAAAAGCTACAAATTATTCATAAGTAACAGTTTATCTGGTTCTCATAGTTTTGAGATAAAATGATTTCACTGTAACCTAGTTCTAAAAATATCTTAATTACCATTTTTATGGATAATTTATGACAATATTTTAAGTTCTTAAATGTGGTATGATTGAATTTTAATAATCTGATTTTAATTATTTCTAATTTTGTTACATTATTATTAGAGACATAACACTGAGTGTCCAGAATTTCTTAAGCCATGCTTTCTGGACTATAAGATGACAATGTTGGAAAATGTTCAATGTTTGTTTTAAAGGCATGCATATTTTCTATGGAGTTAAATGTTCTTTTAAAAACAAAACTACCCTATGATCCAGTAATCATACTACTGAGTATATACCAAAAATGCAAAGACACTAAATCGAAGGAAAACATGCACACCCATGTTTACTGAAACATTATTAACAACAGCCAAACTATGCAAGCAGCCCAAGTGTCCATTGATAGATGAATGGATAAAGGAGATGTGGAATATATACAAAATGGAATAATATTCTGTCATAAAAAGGATGAAATCTTGCCACTTACAATGACATGGTTGGAGTTAGAGACTATAAATTAACCAAAATAAATCAGTCAGAGAAAGACAAATACCCTATGATCTCACTCATACGGGGAATTTAAGAAACAAAACAAATGAACAAAGAAAAAAAAAAGAGAGAGAGAGATAGAAAGACAAGCCAAGAAACAGACCTTCAACAATAGAGAACAAACTGATGGTTAACAGAAGGGAGGTGGCTTGAGGGATGGGTGAAATGGGGGATGGGGATTCAAGAGTATACTTGTCATGATGAAAAAATAAAAAGACAAAAAACGTTCTATTAATGTCTCCTATTGTATCAGATGATTCACATTTTTCTGATTTTCTGTTTACTTACTTAATTCTTGCCTATTCAAACTATGATTTCTTTTGAAAGTTGCATTAATCACATTTACTGTGTTGTTCTTATTTTAATTATTCATGTAATTCTGGTACCTATTTCTTTAGAAAATTTAAGCCTATATTGTTAGGTACATAAATGTTAATTGTATTTATATTTATATTTTTGTGAGGGTCTTTTCTCATTCTAATGTGATATTCTCCTTTCTATATAAAGTCTTTTTATATGATATCTTGATGTAATAGTTATTTTTGGTCACTATCTGTTATAATATTTTTCTCATATCTTTATTTTTAATAATTTTTTTGTTTTAGATAATTATTAGTTATAGTACATTTAAGCAGATTTTTATGGTCATTCTGAAAATCTCAACCTTTTAGTGTTAAACTTAACTGACCTGATCTACCTTGATGTATTCAAAGGGTTTCTGCTTAGTTTACAATTTCTGTCTTTTCTCTCCTCTATTTTTTCCATTGTCTTTTTTTTTCTCCCCTCATCTTTGAAGGAATTAACCCTTATTTATTTCCTTTCCCTTCTACTAAAAAGTGCTTTAACCCTTTGGAAATTATGAATTTCAGTTATAGTATTTTATTTTTATCTAAAGATTTTAGATTGTAAAGGTCAAAAATTATTTTGGTGTTTCTTTTCTCTGCATACATAGGACAGAAACATTTTACAAGTTTTTCTTCTCCTTTCGTGCATTACTCCTTCTATGTAATAATTTTCTATACTAGAACTTCTGACACTCTGTGCCTCTCAGGCAAGTTGTGGTAAGAGAGTTTTACAGGTGTGAACAGGATGGCAATCCCTTCCTCCACTAGGGAAGCCCACACAGGAATTGTGCAGCTGATGCTTCAGCTCTAATGGTGAGAAGTCTCCTTTATTGCAGTTTTAACTGAAATACTATGACTTTCTGTTTATGCCATCACCTGAAAAAGAGTGGAAATTCACATCTAAATCTTAGTTCTACAGGAAGAAATTAACAACCTGAATAGACCAATATCTAGTAACAAGGTTGAAGCAGTGATCAAAAACCTCCCAAATCACAAGAGCCTAGGACCTGATGGTTTCCCTGGGGAAACATTCAAAGAAGAAATAATACCCGTTCTCCAGAAGCTGTTTCAAAAAATAGAAAAATAAGGAAAAATTCCAGACTCTTTCTATGAAGCCCACATTACATTGATTACCACACCAGGCAAAGACCCCATCAAAAAGGAGAATTTCAGACCAATATTCCTGATGAATATGGATGCTAAGATTCTCAACAAGATCCTAGCTAATAGGATCAAACAGTATATTAAAAAGATTATCCAGGGGCACCTGGGTGGCTCAGTTGGTTGAGCCGCTGCTTTCAGCTCAGGTCATGATCCCAGGGTCCTGGGATCGAGCCCAGCATCTGGCTCTCTGCTCAGCAGAGAGCCTGCTTCCTCCTCTCTCTGTCTGTCTGTCTCTCTGTCTACTTGTGATCTCTGTCTGTCAAATAAATAAATAAATCTTAAAAAAAAGAAAAGATTATCCACCATGACCAAGGGATTTATCCTTGGGATACAAGGGTGGTTTGACATTCACAAATCAATCAATCAACATAATAGAACAAATCAATAAGAGAAAAGAGAAGAATGACATGGTCCTCTCAATTGATGCAGAAAAAGAATTTGACAAGATACAGCATCCATTCCTAATTAAAATGCCTCAAAGTATAGGGATACAGGGAACATTCCTCAGCTTCATAAAATCCATCTACAAAAAACCCAGAGCAAATATCATTCTCAATGGGGAAAAGCTGACAGCCTTCCATTTGAGATCAGGAACAAGACAAAGATGCCCACTCTCACCACTGTTGTTCAACATAGTACTAGAAGTCCTAGGAACAGCAATAAGACAATGAAAAGAAATAAAAGGTATTCAAATTGGCCAAGAAGAAATCAAACTCTCTCTCTTTGCAGATGACATGATACTTTATATGGAAAACTCAAAAGTCTCCACCCCCAAACTACTAAAACTCATACAGCAATTCAGTAATGTGACAGGATACAAAATCAATGCACAGAAATCATTTGCTTTCTTATGCAATGAAAATATAAAAAGGGAAATGAGAGAATCATTTCCATTTACTATAGCACTGAGAACCATAGATACCTTGAAATAAAACTAACCAAAGAGGTAAAGGATCTGTACTCGATGAACTATGGAACACTCATGAAAGAAATTGAAGAAGATGCAAAAAGATGGAAAAGCATTCCATGCTCATGGATCAGAAGAATAAACATTGTTAAAATGTCTATAGTGCCTACAGCAATCTATACTTTCAATGCCACCCCAATCAAAATTCCACAGAATTTTCCAAAGTGTTGGAACAAACAATCCTAAAATTTGTATGTAACCAGAAAAGACCCTGAATCACTAAGGAAATGTTGAAAAAGAAAAAGCTGGGGACATCAGGTTACCTGATTTCAAGCTCTACTACAAAACCATAGATCACCAAGACAGCATGGTATTGGCACAAAAACAGACACATAGACCAATGGAACAGAGTAGAGAGTCCAGATATGGACCTTCAACTCTAAGGTCAACTAATATTCAACAAAGCAGGAAAAATAGCCAGTGGAAAAAAGACAGTCTTTTCAATAAATGGTGCTGGGAAAATTGGACAGCTGTGTATAGAAGAATGAAACTCAACCATTCTCTTACACCATACAAAAGATAGACTCGAAATGGATGGAAGACCTCAGCATGAGGCAGGAATCTATCAAAATTCTAGAGAAGAACATAGGCAGTAACTTCTTCAATATTAGCCACAGCAACTTCTTTCAAGACATATCTCCAAAGGCAAAAAAAACAAAAAGTGAAAATGAACTTTTGGGACTTCATCAAGATCAAATGCACAGCAAAGGAAAGAGTCAACAAAATACAGACAACCCATGAAGTGGGAGAAGATATTCACAAATGACACTACGTACAAAGGGCTGATATCCAGGATCTGTAAAAAACTCCTCAAACTCAACACACACAAAACAGATAATCACATCAAAAGATGGGCAAAAGACATGAACACTTCTCCAAAGAAGACATACAAATGGCTAACAGACATATGAAAAAATGTTCATCATCACTAGCCATCAGGGAGATTCAAATCAAATCCACATTGAGATACCACCTTACACCAGTCAGAATGACCAAAATCAACAAAACAGTAAACAATGAATGTTGGAGAGCATGTGGAGAAAGGGGAACCCACTTACACTGTTGGTGGGAATGCAAGTGGGTGCAGTCACTTTGGAAAACAGCGTGGAAATTCCTCAAAAATTTAAAAAGAGAGCTACACTTTGACCCTGCAATTGCACTACTGGGTATTTACCCCAAAGATACTGATGTAGTGAAAAGAAGGGCCATCTGTACCCCAATGTTCATAGCAGTAATGGCCACAGTCACCAAACTGTGGATAGAGCCAAGATGCCCTTCAAAGGATGAATGGATAAAGAAGGTACAGTCCATACATACAATGGAGTATTATGCCTCCGTCAGAAAGGATGAATACCCCTTTTCTATCAACATGGATGGGACTGGAGGAATTTATGCTGAGTGAAATTAGTTAAGCAGAGAAAGTCAACTATCATATGGTTCCAATTACTTCTAGAGCATTAGGAGTAACATGGAGGACATTAGAAGGAAAGGAAAAGTGAATTGGGATAAGTCGGAAGGGGCGATGAAGCATGAAAGACTGTGATCTCTGAGAAACAGAGGGTTGTGTTGGGGTGGGGGATGGGTGAGCCTGGTGGTGGGTATTAAGGAGGGCACGTATTGCTTGGAGCAGTGGGTGTGATGCATAAACAATGAATCTTGGAACCCTGAAAAAATAAAACTAAATTTGAAAATAAATCTTATGTCTCCTTTTTTTAAAAATACAACATAGTTACATTGACTAATTACTAGATTTACTATCAGGATATTTGAAATCTTTGGTTAGCATTGCTCTTTGCTTCTAACTCACTTGACCTGACTGAATACTTATTTTTAATAAAATTAATGAATTTCAGGAATTGAAAATGAATAAAACCTAGCCCAAATTTGCTTAAAGAAAACTGGTTATTTTTATAAAACATTTAATATAGAATGGCTCTGGATGCAGCTTGATAACCATGATGGATTGCTCAGCTTTGTTTTCACAGCTTTGAGTCTCTTCTTATATCTGCACTATAGCTGTCATCATGTTCAATCTTCCAATGTTCACAAGTAATACAAAGCATTTCTCTTTTGAATTGACTTATGAATACTCATCTCTATAGCAATGCACAATAGCCAGTTTGGATAAATTGGGTTGATCAGCTTAAGCATAAAAGTCATTAATACTTCAAGGCACAACAATTATCTTAATTTTGCAGATGAAAACTCAGGCAAAATTCACAAAGCTGGAAAGTGGTGTTGTGATAATTTGAAACCAGGTAGTCTGATTCCAGAGTGTGGGCAACTAAACATTATGTTATCTCATTATTTCCCTTTATCCTAGGCAACTCTGTATGACAGGAAAAAGTGGGATCAAAGGCATTTCCTTAATACCTCATGGAAGAAATATGATCAAACTGGGATAACTGAAGGTAGTTTTAATACCAAATATGAGGAAGCTTACATGCTTCCCAGTCTCAAGGCCCACCCCTTGTGTCCTTTTGTGAATATGTGTATCCACCTGGACCTTAAATGCCACCATGTTACTAGGGCAAGTTTTTATCCATCAGGGATTTTCATAATCACTTTCAAATAAGGAGAATAGAGGTGACATTTCTCTTTTCATCCTAGCCTGAAGCTACATTCCTAACCCACACTCTATTTAAGATTTGTCATTCTTCCAGATATGAAAGTGGCTATGTTGCTTTCTTCAGGAATTACCTTATTCATTACCCACAGATGTCATCTAGCCATATGGATCCAACATCAGCAGCAACAGAAGCAACAACAATTATAGAAAATAATAGTTTCATAAAAGTTCATTTCTACTACTCAGAGTTTTTCATTATTATTTTCATATGTATGTCTGCTAGTCAAGAATTCAGTCTCACACCTATAAAATCAACTTTCACCAGAATTCTCAATCTGCCTGCCATATAGATTTTGAATTCAACAGCCTGCACAAATGAGTGATCTAATTCCTTAAAATATCTCAAGAAAGAAATAGGTGGATAGATAAAGATATGTTGACATCCATCTATCCTATTGGTTCTGTTTTTCTGGAGAACCCTAATTAAAACACTTGTATTCACAATATGTTGCAATTGCTTCTGTCTGATACAGTGCCATGGGACAATGTTCAGTATATAATGTTTTGCCATCATTTTTTTTGTTGAGTGAATAAATGTTCCTATTTTGTGTCTATTTTTCTTTCTGGATAAATTCTCTGGTGCTTATATATTAAATTTAACTCATATTAAAACTGAAAGGATATTAAAATGAAAAAAAACCTTTAAAGGGGGGAGAATTTTTTGAAGATTTTATTTATTTCAGAGAGAGAATAAAAGAGAGAAAGCATGTGCATGCCAGTGGGGAGAGGGTCAGAGGGAGAAGGAGAGGCAGAAAGACTCTCAAGCAGACTCTGTGCTGAGCACAGAGCCTGACTTGGGGCTCAATCTCCTGATTCTGAGATCATGACCTGAGCTGAAATCAAGAGTTGAGTACTTAACCGACTGAGTCACCCAGGCACTCAGGAGAAGAATTTTAAATTCTAGAAATATAACACAGTCTTTGTGGTACTTGAAAATAACCTGGCTTGTTGCTTAGAAATGATTTATAAGTCAACACAAACTATAATCAGTGAGCATTGCGGAAAATTACTTAACCCCTACATATACACATTACACAAATGGTCCTGAGGCAATGCTGATGATCTTAATCTGCAACATGTAGTGAGGGTACACGCAGGAAGTGAGAGAGCTCCTGGTTCTCCAGGGAGGGTCAGTAAATAAGTGCTTTACCCCAAAGATGAATAAAGAACCTGAAGGGTTAGTGTGATAGTGTTACTGAATTGAAAATGTTATTTTTCTTTCTTTCTTTTTTTTTTTTTTTTAGATTTTACTTATTTATTTATTTGTCATAGAGAGAGAGCGAGAGAGAGTGAGCACAGGCAGACAGAGTGGCAGGCAGAGGCAGAGGGAGAAGCAGGCTCCCTGCCGAGCAAGGAGCCCGATGTGGGACTCGATCCCAGGATGCTGGGATCATGACCTGAGCCGAAGGCAGCTGCTTAACCAACTGAGCCACCCAGGCGTCCCTATTTTTCTTTCTTAATTCAACTTGAGGATTTTGTATGTATCATTGGACAAGTTATGCTATACTGTCACTGTTCCTGGAGTACTAAAACTCTGTTTTGAACTTCTCTGTGGAAAAACTTTGAAGTCTGCCTTCTCTTTAAAGAGCCTAATAACCATTTCAAGAAAAAGGGTACACAGTGATTTGTAAAACACTTCCCACACTTGACACCATTATAAACTATTCCCTGCAGTATTTATTAAATGTATTTATCTATCTACATACCGTTTAACATATAAAATATACATATATGTGTTAATTAATTTCAGAATATTTCTGGTTCTGTTAGGTTTCTCCTTAAAAATTATTCTGCTCAGGGGCACCTGGGTGGCTCAGTGAGTTAAAGCCTCTGCCTTTGGCTCAGGTCATGATCTCAGGGTCCTGGGATCAAGCCCCGCATATGGCTCTCTGCTTAGCGGGAAACCTGCTTCCCTCTGTCTCTCTCTGCCTGCTTCTCTGCCGGGTTCTCTGTTAAATAAATAAATAAAATCTAAAAAAAAAATTATTCTGCTCAGGGACACCTTGGTGGCTCAGTCAGTTAAGTGGCTGATTTTGGGTCAGGTCATGATCCCAGGGTCCTGGGATGGAGCCTCACATGGGGCTCCCTGCTCAGTTTGGAGCCTGCTTCCCCTTCCCTCTCTCCCTCCCTGCTACACTCTCATTCTTTCTCTCTGTCAAATAAATAAATAAAAATCTTTTAAAAAATAATTATTCTGAGGGTACATGGGTGGCTCAGTGGGTTAAGCCTCTGCTTTCGGCTCAGGTCATGATCTCAAGGTCCTGGGATCATGTCCCGTATCTAGCTCAGCTCAGCTCATAAGAGCCTGCTTCCCTCTCTCTCTCTGCCTACTTGTGATCTCTCTCTGTCAAATAAATAAATAAAACCTTAAAAAAGAGATTATTCTGCTCAGTAATCTGGATTTTTTAAATTTGGATTAATATTATCATCATTATTTCAGTTCTCAGTTTATAGCATATAATTAAATCATTATTTTCAGTCTTGCTTGGTTTAAAGTCTCAACATTTTTAGTTCACTCTCTTTTTAAAAAATTTCTATCACTATTGCCTAATATTAAAAAGATTTCAGTCACTGCAATTGGCATCTGTGATGCCATCAAATGGCATCAAATACCTGCCATAAAATTTTCACCTCCATATGAGAAATATAACACAGTCTTTGTGGTCTCCATATGAGAAAGCTGTTCTAGTATTGCTTTATTAACTACTGCCACTAACAAAAATATTATCAACTATTTAAAAACGGTTATTCATGTGTTAATATTTTTACCACCATCGCTAGCTCCCCATCCCCACAAAATCATACAATGGTGACCTAGAGTTAAAAGTTTTGGACCTAAGTTATGACTTCATCAAAAAGTTAGCTCTTGATGTTTTTTGCTCACAAATCCTCCAAATATAAGGACCTTAAAAGTATATTTAAAGTACCAGTGTTGGTAATAGTGTAAAGCATTACTAGATTTTTCAAAGTAAAGATCACTGTTTTAGTGGAACATAAAAACAATATGTTGAAAATGTATGTGTAAAGTTTCTAGTCAATTCATAAGAGTTAAAACTATACTCAGACAAAAAAAGGGAATGTCTGTCTAAAATAGCAATTTTTAGCTGGGGTAGAAGAGCATGTTTGAATATAAAGTCTCTAGATTATGCATTTTTCATATTTTACTATAATTTCTATCTAAACTAAAAAATACCTGTGTATCTAGACAGAAAGTATTAAAAAAAAAGATAGTTTTTTTTTCTGGTATTAAGAATATGCAAAATAGGGGCACCTGGGTGGTCCATTTGGCTAAGCATCTGACTCTTGATCTAAGCTCAGGTCTTGATCTCAGGATCATGAGTTCAAACTCTGTATTGGGCTCTATGTTGGAGATGGAGCTTACTATATATATATATATATATACATATATATATATATATAATGAATATCTATCTGAGATATTTATATCTACTGAAAGAGAACATGAATTTTTAAAACATTAAAGAAATGTTGCCTAAAAAGGTCAGTTGTTTGTGAGGTAGAAACCTGTGAAGTCTGAGAGAAATAGAGAAATTTGCAAAATACTGCTTTATTATAAATTCTAGAAGGTTGAGATAATTTTGAAAATAAATATATTTGCAAATATATATATTTGCAAAAAGGACCACTAATTTCTGTATTTTTTCTTTGCTCAAGATTTATCAATTTTTTTCAAGTTGAATTACTTTTTTAAAGTATTTCATTTTTTTAAAAGGTGGAGTATAAATATCTTTAAAATCCTTAAAAATAATCAGTGCATTATGTCAAGTATCTAAATCAATTACCTAAATAAATTTTAACTAAATATAACTGATTATTTTTTCAGTTGAGAGAAACTTAAGCCAATCATGATAAGCATCAGGATTATTTTTAAAAAATGTGCTTGTGAATGGGTCTTTAACTTAATTCATATCATCTATGAGTTCTGTGATATAAACTTCTCAAAAATAATACTGAATAAACTTACTGTTCTCCTTACCCTGAAACCCATTAAATCAACTAAAAGAACATAAAATAGAAGTAATTGCCATCTTTAACAAAATAGAAAATGAGTGTGACATCAAATTGAATGTTATGAAAAATACTACAGTTACATTTTGAATTAAATAACAGAAAGTTGATAAAATACACTTCCATTTGTGAGTGGAATTAGATTTCTCTTAAAGAAGTGATACTGTTTTGGGGTGCCTGGGTGGCTCAGTGGGTTAAAGCCTCTGCTTTCGGCTCAGGTCATGATCCCAGGGTCCTGGGATCGAGCCCCGCATCCGGCTTTCTGCTCTGCGGAGAGCCTGCTTCCTCCTCTCTCTCCCTGCCTGCCTCTCTTGCCTACTTGTAATCTCTGCCTGTCAAATGAATAAATAAAATCTTTAAAAAAAAAAAAAAAAAGAAGTGATACTGTTTTGAAAAATGCTACGAAGGGTACCTTGGAATAACAAGCTTTCGTGTTTGAGGACAATCTGAGAGCTAGAAAGAAACATCAATGTAAGAATTTTTAAATTGCAAGACAGCTATGTTCTCTCCAATGCTGGAATTTTGAATGCTACCTTTCTGCCAAAGTTCTGAGAAATCATTCAAGGAAAGAGAAATGAAGGACCCTAGTAAATATGAATAATACGGTGTAACTACTAGACTCATGTATCTATTTTCTCTGACAAAAAAAAAAAAAAGTCCTGGAAATAAGCAAGCAGTGACTTAAAGTAGACTAAAAAATATACCAGTGGTCCTAGTGTTTTAGCATAAGTCCTTGACCTGAACAAATCCAATCAAAGTCAATGAGGTTTAATTTTTGGACTTCCATTTGAACTTTTGATACAGCAAATTCTAGCAGTGAAGGGGATGTGGTAGAAATGCAAAACCCTCTATGTAGAAAGCTTATGAGTGAAACATCAGGATAGAACTGACCCCAAAATTCAGAGCTATGGCTCTTAATTCAGGTCTACCTGGGCAATATCATGTGAGCACTGAATAAACTAATCAAGAAGTATTCCTTTTTTAAAGTTTTCAGGAGTTGATATGTGTTCTTTTTGCTTGAGACACTTTGGTTTATGTTTTATCAATATAAAAAATCCTAAATAAAAAACAAAACCATGTCAAACATATGCAGCAAAAACAACCAAAAAGCATATTGAAGAGTATAGAGATTGATATACAATTTCAATTAAACATGGAAGAATGATAGAACTTTAAAAATTACCAATTTGCCACATTTAATGAAATGCATTGAGACAACAATCATCAATGATGATGAAACAGATAAAAGGAATGAGGAGTTTCATAATAAATAGATAAGTCTAAAATCTTGATCAATCTGAATATGAATTAAAGCAGGACAACCAGACATTACATCTAACATGGTAATAGGAATCATGCAGCACCAAGTATTTTTGTGCCCAGAAATGAACCAAAAACCTAAGCAAGATACTAAACATAACTATCAGATTATTGAAATATGAGACAAATAACACCATAAATTAAATTCTACAGCTATAAAATATAATTTTGAGATAATAGGAATGGGGTAGAATACTATCAATGGCAGATTTCTTCTTTATTTATTAGTTTATTTATTTCAATTCTGTAATTTTCTTTTTATCTATTTTCAAACTGTTACCAATTATACACAAATTAATATTTTTACATCTGCCTGATGATTTTTTTTATTAAGTATTAACCTTATATATTTAACTGATATTAATATAGTTAACAGGATTTTAGGTTGTTCCATACTTGAGTACACTTAAGTTTCCATTATTCCTCAGTAATTGATAATGACGGGCATTACTATAGCTACAATGTTTTTCCAACCTCTTGTTTGTTTGGCTTTCTTGTATCCTATTTCCTTATAATTTAAATATGTCCTTATTAAAAGCATATATTTGGTGTTTCTTTTTTCTTTTCCTACCTTACTTGGAAAATATTTTCTTGTCCTCCAGGTTCTCTTTCCCAAAGTATTTCTTGTACTTTACAGTGAGGATATAGTCAGGAATCTAGAGAAATGAAATTCTGGAACATATGTCAGAAGTTCAGCTATACTGTTAAGGATAGGGTAACTGAAGCTACACAAATTCTATGAAAAATGTTTTGATGCTTATTCTAAAACCAAGATAAATAAACTACCTCCTAAGAAAGGCCACATGTTAAATAGAAAATACAAAATTTTTCTAGAAATATAAAATTAATTGAATATTTAAGACTTTTCTTACAACCAAAGCACCTACGCCAGATATCTGTGCTAATTAGTCCTATCAACATTCCAGGAACAGAAAATCCCAAACTAATACAAATTCTTCCAGAGGATAAAAAGGAAGTGGTATTTATCAATTTCTTTTATAAACTAGTATACTATGATAGCAAAACTCCACAAAGATGCACAAAATCTCAATTACGATCATAAATGTAAACATTGAAAAACTCAATACAAATATAACCAGAAGTTATGCCTAAGTTGAGCTTTAACTCAAGAATGCAAAAATATTTTAGCATATATAATAATGTACAAAAAAAACCAACACCAAAAACCAAATTGCATTAACTAATTAAAGAGATGTGCCAATAAAAAAAATCTGTTAAAATTTATTTTAAATATGAGGAAAAAAGTGACTCCCACTTATCACCATATATCAAGTTAATTGTAGAGAGATTAAAAATATAATGTGAAACTCTTAAGATTTTAGAATTTCTTTCTTTTTAAGATTTTATTTATTTGAGAGAGAAAAAGAGAGGCAGAGCATGAGACAGAGAAGAGTGAGCAACAGTGATGGGCATGGAGGGCAGAGGGAGAGGGAGAAGCAGGCTCCCTGCTAAGCAGGGACCCTGCTGTGAGGCTCAATCCCAGAACCCTAGGATCATGACCTGAGCTGCAGGCAGACACTTAATGACTGAGCCACCCAGGTGCCTCTAGATTTTAGAATTTCTAAGAAAACATAGGATAATATCCTTAAGATCTCGGGGTATTTGTATAGTTTTTGAATAAGACATAAAGCAAGCAGAAACAAACCTAAATTTTATAAAGATGAATTATAGTTTAAAAATCCTCAAACACAAGCCCTAGATTTACTGGAAATATTTTCTGTACTTATAAAAATAGTATTGTTATAAATGATAAAAGAAATTACACAAATGAGTAGAAAAAGGTAAACTAAATAAAAATAAAAAGAAAAAAGAGAAGTAATTCATAGGAGAAGAGGTAGTTATGGCCAATAAATTATAAAAGGATGCTTACTATTGTTTCAGGAAAATCATAGCATTAACCCTATGACTTTGTGTAGATTAGCCAACATGCAAAAACCTAAAAATTAAAACAAATTCCTAGGATGAGTAGAATGGGAACACTTATATATTGCTTCTGGATATACAAATTCATATAAAAGCTTGTCATTCAAGCAAAATTTAGTGAAATTGAAGTGGTATATATCCTCTGACCTAGCAGCTCAATTCTTACGCAAATACATATGGAGACATGTACTAGAATGCTAATTGAGGCATTGTGTTCAGTATAAAATATAACCTAAATATCTATCAACAAGATAATGAAAAAGTAAACTACAGTATTTTCCTGCAATGGAAATATACAGGCGGCAGGAAATATGAAGTAATTAGTGTTGTTTCTATCAACATGAATTAGTTTCACAAATATAATGATGCTAGGTGCACAGTGGTAAGTAGACAGTGTTGCTGTAAAAGACTTTCAGGGCCCCAGATGACAATGCTCACAAATCTACAACTCATTTCAGGAAAGAATACAATATCACAACAATGTTAAATCAAGGGTTATTTCATAAACCCAAACAGTCTCATCCATGGGGTCTTGAGATACCAGGTGGTAGCTCCTCTTTCCTGACTTCAATAAGGAAGAAACATATGAACATTTTTCTGTGTATTTGCCTTTGATCAGAAAGCATCAAGGTGTCCACAAAGTACCTCAGAATCAAGAAGTACAAAATATAATCTTGGTCGGGTTTCTTATATCATCCTGGTCACACAGGCATATTCTTGCTATGTGAACATCTTAGTAGTAAAACCTTCTGGCTTACCATTATCAATCTTACTGTTATCAATAAACAATGGTGACAAGCTGGTACAAACCACGCTGAACCGCCATGTGCCCATGATTACAAAGAAACACTATCAGTTAGTATGTTCCATGACTTTACCAGGGTACTGGCATATAGGAACTTAAAATTGTTCAGGTGAGTCCTAAGACTTTGGAAATTAACCTTCACAGCACATCAGGGAGGAGAAAGTTAAGTGAGATATGTGCAGTTATCATTTATATAAAGTTTGAAATTCTACTAAACAATATGCCTAAATATGATGGTATAAAGTACATATACTTCCTAAGTTGCTTTGAACCTGTTGTTAAAATATAACATATAAAGCTTAATGCGTGTTGTTAAAATAGAAAGAAATACATGGCTTTTATAATCACTAAGTATAAAATAATAACAGTGCTGCATAGATGGAAGGGCACATGAGCAACACACAGCTTAAACTGTATTAATATACTATTTCTTAAGCTGTGATGAGTATATGTCTATTCACTATTTTGGCCTTTCTAACTTTTGTCTTTAATATTTCAGAACATTTTAAAAATAACTACGGGCTGACAAAGTCATAGAAAGAAATTATGGTAAACAGCTTAAACATAGGATAAAGAATAAACAACTATGGGAATTATAACTTAAAAATGCATCTATTTATATAAAGATGTCATGATTGTCATAGGGTGACAATGATTGACAGAAGGAAACACAAACAAAAAATAAACAAGTAATTTGAATGTGAGGTTAGAGTCTAAGAAACATTTTTATAATGACTGAGCACAATAGGACTCAGAACCACTGAACTAGGCAGAGAGGTGTGGTATCATGGCCCTCATCAAGTTTTCTATTGAAGTATGCACAATGGTGATGATGCTGCCATTGGGATAAGAACTGGACTCTTCGAGTCTCCGTAAATCCTGACTGACTAGATACATTTAGTGAGCACCTTCTGTGCTGGCCAGCAGGCTTGAAAGAGTCTGTTGTAAACTATGGTATATATGGGGCACCTGGGTGGCTCAGTGGGTTAAGCGTCTGCCTTTGGTTCAGGTCATGATCTCAGGATTCTGGGATCAAGCCCCACATCGGGCTCTCTGCTCAGCAGGGAGCCTGTTTCCTCACTCTCTCTGCCTGCATCTCTGCGTACTTGTGATCTTTCTCTCTGTCAAATAAGTAAATAAAATCTTAAAAAAAAAAAAAAGCAAAACTATGGTATATCTTATTACTGTGTACTTCTTACTCTGAACATACACACATAGGGTATTAACCAACCCCTTAGCCAACTGGTCTATCTATGACCCTGAATATCACGTGGATTCTCCAATCTGACTGGCAATCATCCTACATTTCCTTAACTCCTTCATTATCTCACTCCTCTGGAAGACTGTTCCATACCTCCTCATCTGCCTTCAAGCTCCCTGTACATCCTCCCTGTTCCTCACTCTCAGAGTATGAATGAGGGTCCTATCTTACTCAGAATATTAGAGAAATCAGAAAAGAAATTCTGCACACATCTACAACCCCTTATCCCTGTTGCATTCACTCATCTTTCACTTTGGATGCTGTGAACATTTATCTCTACCCTGTCTGTGGTCTAAACTTCAAGTTGTGCATTGATCATATCCTCTTTCACCAACTTGGTGACAGAACCACATTAATTTTCTTGTATTTTGCATTTTCAGATTGTCCTTATCTGCTTTATCATTCTCATGAAAATTTTATTATTTCTTCATAAACCCTATTGACCCAATTTCTCTCACCAGATAAGCCCTATTTTCCCCTTACAGAAAACATCTGGAAAGAATTGCCTATACTTGATATTACCCAGATCCTTGTCCTATTATTGTATAAAAATTGGGCAGTCAATTTTTTTCCCTATAGCTGAACAAATGCTGAACAAATACAGTGAATGTTTCTATCAATCTCCATGTAGCATGGGAAACCATGGAAACCACTCTCTCACTTGGAACACTTTCTTCCCTTGATTCCAGACATACTATCTTAGTGACTTCACTAGTGACTTTTCCTATTCACTCTCTGTTGCTCCTTCCTTCTTCTCTTTGATCAATTCACATTGGAGTAATCCTCGACTTCATCCTTGAATGTCAATTTTAGATTAGAACTTTCTCTCATATACATTCCTTATGTTCCATCCTTCTTTATTATTCTCTGTAACATGTTTTGCAGTCTGACAAACTATATGTTACATGCTTAATTTTTGTTGTCTATTTCCCTCTACTGTTTTATAAGTAATATTTCTCTCTTTTGTTTACTACTCTATATCTAGTACCTAGAAAAGTACCTGGAGCAAAGTTAATGCTCATAAAGAATTTGTTGAATAAATAGGGGCTTAAGGTGCATCTCCTGACACTACTATTTCAAATTTTCTCAAGGCAGTAGCCATTAGATATGGGTTAGGAGATTGAGACAAACACAGAGGCCTATTGTTAAAATAAAAGACTCCTAAGTCTTAAAGACTATGTATAATAAAACAACTTTCTAGGGTTATGCTATGTAAATTGAACTCATTCCCCACCCACTCGCACACAAGTAATTCAGGAAATTCTATTGCCAAATAAGGCCTAATAATCAGTCACATTTACTCTTCATTCCATGAGCTGGTCTCTGCATTTTTAAACGTATACCAGAAAAAAGTGAGCTGTAAATGTCTTGGATTTCTGAGAAGGACTTCTCTCCATTCTCAAGTAGGATATGGCCATAAAAAGTAAAACAAACAAGGGATCCCCTAACTCTCTAAAGGCAGGACAAAGGTAAAGGAAGATCTTTCTAAGTTACATAGGTTGTTGCTACAGGGACTAAATAAGTACTCAATCTACCTATGGGGTAGGATATCTTTGCCATTCCTACCCAGAGGACATATCATTTCAAATTTCAAATTTTAGCAATCCTATTGTTTTCCATTATGGAATAATGAGTTGAAAGCACTTTTTTTTTTTTTTTTTGGTTATAGTTCATCAGATCTATGGGATCACTAAGATAGCCAAAACAAGTCAAAATACATTGTTAATTACAGTAAATGTAAATTAATTAGAATTCCTAGATCTGCTCATTTTGGACATCCAACTCTGTTGTTTCCCAAAGATGTAACTGTAACCTAAAAAGAAAATATCAAGATTAAAGAGATAGAAAAATGCATACATTTTTCATGAAAAAGTTTGTTTCTCTCCTTTCTCCCCAAAAGCCTGACATTTGGAAACAGGATTTTAGACACAATAAAGATTTCACGCATTATGTCAGATAACTTAATGAACTAAAATTACTTCAAATATAGTCAAAACCAACTGTCTCCTGAATGAAGGAAATTGTATCAAAGGATGAACATTCTATCAAGAAAACCTTGCCAGTTGGGGTTCAGTCAGTAAATACACTAAGGAATTAATACAGAGAATGTGGTACCCACAAAAGCATTGAAATGGCTGAGGGAATATGAAAACACCACCAGCTTTCACATTAACTGGTAGAGCTATGAGAGAGATGTTGATCTTTGCCATTGTTAAGATATCCCAGAGATCTAGTACTGACTCCATCTGCAGGGCAAGAGAGAGGGTGACTAGCAGGCAGAAGCTGCTACAAAGACACTCCACACCACTTCATCTGCCACTGCCTTCCAGACCTCTTATATACTTGTATCGCTGACAGATTGTAAGCTGCATCTGGAAGTTTAGAGGAGAGAAAGTGTGTAAAACATAAATCTAAGGCTTTCAGCCCCTAAAGAAAAATACAAATACATCAATACTTGAAATAAGAAAAAAGAACAATTGAGAAGCTTCCAAGTTCATTGTTTTTAGTTTATGTGGTGATATCCACATTTTGCGCATTTTGTTTTTAAGTGTCCTTTCCTAATTTTCTTTTTCTTTTTTCTTACTCTTTTCCTCTTCTTTCTTTCTTATTTCCTTTCCCTTCCCTTCCCATTCTTTCCCTTTCCTTTCCTCCTTCTTCCTTCCTTCCTTCCCTTTCCTTTTTCCCCTTTCTTTCTCTTCTTTTCTTTAAAGTCTATCATATTTAAGAGCATTAATATATGTTTTGATTAGATAACATAAAAGAAACATAGTTGCAAGGACATTCAAACAAATGAGAACAAGTCAATGTGATTACAGAGTAAAATCAGACCTCAAGAGAAAAGGGGAATTTTTTTTAAGGATTATTAACAAGATGAATAACAATTGAATTTCCGAAAAGCTCAACATGTAGTGCCTGAGTTGTTTAAAAAGAACCATAGTTAAAGCAAACAATATTCATACAAAATGGAAAATATTGTCTATCCATTCTGTGACAAATCGCAATTTTAAGGACCTTACACAATGTTATTGTACATGGAAGAGACAAGTACAAGAATTAGATCTCAATGATACAACTTTTTGTTTGCGTATATTAAACATTAATTGGACCTCAAGATGTTTCCCTAACAAAAATATGATTTAATGTAAACTGAATAACTAATATAGCTTTTATTAAATATTTACCTAAATAAGTGGAATATGAAATAATTTACTTATGTATAAAACACTAAGAAACCTAAGGGAGAAGTTGGAAATACTGGTATGGCACTTTTCTTCCAGAAACTAGGCTGCTTTCACTTTGAATTGTCTACTTTTATAACTCATTTATGTTATTATAGAATTATTTTATATCATTTACATTATTATAGAATCATATTGCAAAAATGTTATTAAGTTTACCAGCATATAATCCTTTTTTGTTTATTTGTTTTAATATAGAGGTAATTCATAGACATAGAAGGATATTCAAACAAACTTACAGAATGAAAAGAGATTTCTATCCACTTTTCTACTTGCCAAATACTAAGTTATTCCTTCTATTTTCTTCCAGAAAAGGGGTTTCAATTTTATTTACACCAATAAAACAATATAATTCACGCTTTTATACTTCTAATTTTTAGGTATAACATAGTCCTGCTATATCACTCCACATAGCACCCCATATACCACTTTTTTATTCTTATGTTGAATAACTTTATTGAATATAAAATTATGAAAAGCTATATGTATTTAAATTGCCAGGTGAATTAACATTTTAAGTCTTTTCATGTATTCCAAACTTCTTTGTCATAGTGTTTTGACCAGCAGTGTATTGTATCAGAATTTACTTATTTCATATCCTCAATAACAATTGGTCATTTTTATTGTTTTTTAAAGCAATTCTGGAGGGTCTCTAAAAGTGTATCACTCAAAATTTTCATTTTTATCTTCAAGTGACTAAAGAGTTTGAATACATTTTCATGTTTTAATTATGTGAAAATTCTATTGGAAAATTATTGTTTGAGTCTTTATTGGGTTATCCTTTTTCATATAATTTTATAGAAGATATAGATGAGAATTCCTTGTTACAATATATTGCAATTATGTACTCACAGGCTATGGTTGCCAGTTCACACATGTATCTTTTGAAGAATAGAAATTCTTAATAATAACATAGTTTAACTTACTAATCTTTTCCTTTATGGTAAGTGCTTTCCTAAACTCAAACTCATGAAGCTATTATTCTGAATAATCTTTCAGTAATTTTATTATTTTGCTTTTACATTTATATCTACAATGTGAGTTATAATTTAGAATTAAGTCTACAATTAGGAACAATGTGAATTAGGGTCAACTTTTTTTTTTCCTTCTTTAGTCTGGATATCCAATTGATTTCATACTGTAGAATATCTCTCTTTTTTCAAATGTTACCGTGTTCCACCTTTGCCACGCCATTGATAACTGATCATTTCAAGCTGATTTTAAAAAATCATAATGATTATTACTTTACATAAATAAAATATTTTTAACAGAATATGTATTTTATAAGTTTGAAGACCTGTGGTCTCTCATTTGAATTTCTGGGTTCTAATGATATTTTGCTGGACATGTTGTGATGGTGAAATTTTCTATGTCAACTTGCATAGGCTATGGTGCCCAGTTGTTTAATCAAACACTAGTTTAGATATTTTTGTGAAGTATTTTGTAGATCTGATTAGCATCTACAAGAAGAAGCAATTTTATGTTGAGATTGTAACAGACATCCTGTTTGAGTTTCCAGCCTGCTGCACTGCCCAACACATTTTAGATAAAAACTCAAGAATCAATGCTTGCTTGGGTTTCCAAACTGCCCCAGCCAGCTCTGTGGATTTTGGACTTTCTGGCTTCCATTATCATGAGTCAATGGTTTAAGTCTCTTTATAAACACATATATATGCATTCATCCTATTGGTTCTTTCTTTCTTTTTAATCTTTTTTTTTTTTTTAAACCTTGACTAAGTCACATGTCTTAGAAGAATTATATTAAATAGAATTCATAATCCCATGGAAGGAAGGCAAAGTCCTGGTTTAAGACTGAATCAAAAGGAGAAAAGTAATTAAAGAAAGTAAAACACATGAGGTATAAAGAGATTAGAATGTTTTAATCTGCTTTTCCTATGTGATATTTATCTTCTGATACTCCTTAACATAAATTAAGAGATTCGGCATTATACTTTGAAGCACAAGCTATCTAAATGTCACTGAGATTGTAGCTGATAGGAAATTATTTATTTGGAAACTAGTTAGGGCAGCAGTTAGACTAATGAATGTCTTAAATAGTCTGTGTCTTAAAAAACAGTATAAGTCTGTATAATGGGGGCAGAGTAGGCTTAAGTTTAAATAGTCAAAAATATAAGTTAAGACAAATGCTGACTCTCAATTTAATATCATGTTTACCTGATAATCAAGATAATAATAATATAATAATTATAATAATAATTACCTGATAATCAAGGACTTGACATTTTTTCAGTGACTGTGGTGGATGAAATGTAGGTTGAGCTATATGTCCCATGTAATAGCTGAGGGTGCAGTTGTTAAACTTTATTTGAAACAGAGCCATTAATTCACTCATTCCAAAAATACTGATTGAATGTCTAATATCTAATAGATACTGTTACAGTGGTAGAAACATACCATAGACACTCCTCTCAAGGAATTTATGTTCTGTTTGGGGCCATAGACAATACATATACAAATAAAATATGTACTATTATATAGTAATAAATTACATGGAAATGAGTAAAGCAAATAGGAGACCAACCAGAACAAGGAAGGATATTTCTCTTTTTTAAGTTTAAATTAAATTAGCCAACATATAAAACATATTTAATTTCAGATGTAGAGTTCAGTAATTCATTCGTTGTGTATAATACCCAGAGTTTATCACATCACATGCTCTCCTTAATGTCCTTCACCAAGTTATCCTATCCTCCCACCCACCTCTTCTCCAGCAACCCTCAGTTTCTTTCCCATATTTAAAAGTCTCTCATGGTTTGTCTCCCTCTCTGATTTTTTTCCCATTCTGTTTTTCCTTCCCTTCTCCTATGAGTCTCTGCACTGTTTCTTATATGCCTCATATGAGTAATATATAAGAATGATATTTCTTATGGAGTATAGTAATACATAGTAATAGAGGACTGGATAGTGTAATATTCATGAAAAAAAAACTGAAAGAAGGAAGGGTATAAACTCTAGCTTTCTGGAGCAAGAAGATTCCAGAAAAAGAGAACGTTAACTGCAAAGGCAGAGCTATGAGAACTTAATGTAGTTGAAGAACAGCAAGGAGACCTGTGTGAATAGAGCTCAGTGAACAATGTTGAGTAAAGTAATATATGAAGTCAGAATGGGCTAGATCTTGTAAGATTTTATAGGATAAAGTTAAGAATTTGAACACTACTTTGGCTTACATCATTTCCTCTGATTTTTGTGTTGAAAAGAGATATAGGAGGAAAAGGTGAAAGCATGGAGATCTCTTGAGAGGTTATAGCAATAATCCAGGTTGGGGGAAAACATAGTGATTTTGACCTAGCTGTTATTGGGAGAGGCCATGTGAAAAGGACAGATTTTTAATGTTTTTAGTGTAGAGTAAAGATTTAATGGTGGTTTTGATATGAAGTATTAAAAGAAAAACAGGATTCTAAAATAAATTCAAAATTTATTTTACCTGAATAACTGCTATGATAAAATTTTCATCGACTAAAATGGAGAAAACTATGGGAGGAGTAAGTTATAAGATAGAAATCAAGAGTAACGTTTTCTGCATTTGAGTGGAGATTTCAGGCAACTAGCTTAACATTCAAGCCAAAAATTTCCGAAGATATTCCAACTAGAAGTATTTGTCAATCATCCACAAATAGATGGTATTTAAAGCCTGTCAAATTGAATGAAGCTGATTGAATAGAAAATTGCCCTTTGGATTTAGCATGGTGGATATAAGCAAAGATTTTTTTTGTTGGGTAAGAAGAGTAAAAATTTGTGAGTTCAAGAAAGACTATGAAAATAGCAGTTTTGCTGTAAAGTAGTGCAGGAGGAAAGTTAGTAATTGTATAAAAAGATATTTTAATGGAAAAATTATAAAATGAGCAATGTGCAAAGACAAAGGAATAAAACAGGAAAAGAGGGAATGATTCCTGGAATTATGTCTTGAGAAAAAAAAAATGTAGATGGGATCTACTGAACAAGTGGAACAATCCGTCCTTATTAACAGGAGTAAGAACAGAATATATGGGGATAGTGGTTGGTAAGTTAGAAATGGGATGTTAGATACATCTAGAATTTCTGTTCTGTGATTCTTTTTTCTTGGTGAAATGGAAGAAACATATGAGTGAGATGAGAGTGTTGGTGACGTAGCATTTTGAAGAAAGAGAAGATGATATAAAACACTTCTTGGAGAGAGCAGGAGAGAGAGTGGACCGGGGAATTCTAAGAGGATTGCAGAACACATTAGCAGCCCATATGAAGTTACTGGTTCTGATTCAAAATGAGACCAGTCAACAATGTTGGGTATTTTTCTTCAAGCACAGAGTTGATGGAAGATTCCCAGATTGGGAATTCTCTAGGCAGTTTTATGGCTGAAATAGATTATGTAGGTTGCTGAGAATGTTTCAAGGGAGTGATAATAATGATAATCCAATGATTCTTATCTGGAAGTGGAGGAAAGTGAGAATAGGAAAGGGATGAGGACTAGAAAATAGGTGGCAGGATTAATGCACTGTCCATTTCTGTAGGGCCAAATAATATCAGAGTCAAGGCACTGCAAGAGAAGACTGAGCTCTGAATAGACATCACCAGGGAAATCCAATGACAGTAAATAAGATCTGTTTTAAGAAAATGACCAAGAAAAAAATGAAAAAATAGAAAAAAATATTTACAATATAAGAAAATAATTCCTGGCCGGTTATACCTTAGCATTAAAAATCCACAACTTGGCTTTTACAATAAAAGATGTAGAAATACACATTTTTAAAGCTGTTTGTACTTTAAGAAAGTTATATAAGAGATAGATAGGTACATAGATAGAGATATATAGGTAAATAGATTTTATATTTATTTATACATATAAGGGACTCAGGGCATATAAATAATTTCAAACTCCTCATTCCATTTTAAGTGTACACCAACTGCCAAAGCCTAAGAATTAAAATAGAATGTTTTAATCTCCATTTTAAAAGGGGGGGAAAGCATTTGGTTTCTGGGACGATGGGGTGTTAGTTATGAATATATAAGAATAAGTACAATGAAAGCATAAAGAAACTGGTAATTACAAAGAAAAGTGAACAATTTAAGCTCAAACTGTATAGCAATAGGAACTAGGACATATGGAGCAAATCACTCACTTAAATGAGAAGCACAGCTGAGAGTCGGCTGTAATTTTGGAAAAGCATGTTGTCCTCCTTTGTCTTGTCCTTTTCTTCTTATCAGGGGATGAGCTAAGAAGGAACAACTTACAGAGCTTAGGTGAGATACATAATAAACATTCCGAACCAAATTCCAAATTACATAAAATTTGACAAATGTAAGAGTGTATTCCTAAAGAACCATTTAAAACCCACCGTTAGCCAGGATAATACAGCAATGGCAGTAGCTCATTATGCAGACCAGAATTTGACAGCTTTCAGCTACCTTTTCCAACAAAAGACTGTTATCAAGATTTTTCATGGTAAATGCTTTTAATGAAGCCCCTGTGGGCAAGTTGTCAAAGTGTACACATGTCATTTTGCATGTCCTTCTTTAAAAAATGAGATGAAAACTGCTGAGAACACCTTGGACAGCACTTCTCCACAGAACATGAGTCCTCTGCTGCTTCTAATGACCATATCCATAAGACCTTAACAATGACACAATTTCCTGCTGAATGTCTTATTGTTACCCCACAGGGAGCACAGTCACACTGATGTATCAAAACTGTTTAGTGACAATGCCTATTATTACATTCCCAACTTTTTACCTTCTGAGTTTTTTGACATACTTTTATTATATAAGGATTTGAAAAGTATTTACAAAGAAATGGCTTTTTATTCCTCAGCTGGAGCAAAAAATGGTTTGCCTGAGAACTTAACCAACTCATCATTTTATTTAAATTCTGTGATAAGTTTTAATAATGGAGAAAATATACTACATGTACAGCAAATGTTGAGAAAATATGGACAATGCAGCTGTGTGTTAGATTTCTTAAAAATTTTATGCAGCATACTCCAATATAAATGTCAATTCACTTGTGGAAGAAGTAATGACATAAACTTCTAGTTTGTTCTTATAGTACAAGGCAAAAAAGGACAGAAATCTTTATCTCTATTGCTCCTTCTCTATACTTTTGAGATATTATATTTATCTGTATTAGAATAATGGCTCTAAGGGGGATGCCTGGTGGCTCAGTGGATTAAGCCTCTGCCTTTGGCTCAGGTCATGATCTCAGGGTCCTGGGATTGAGCCCCGCATTGGGCTCTCTGCTCAGCAGGGAGCCTGCTTCCTCCTATCTCTCTGCCTGCCTCTCTGCCGACTTGTGATCTCTCTCTGTCAAATAAATAAATAAAATCTTAAAAAAAAAAAGAATAATGGCTCTAAGGATTATTTAATGTATAGATATTTGTGTGTTATTACTTTTTATATATAAAAGGAAACCAGAAAGATGACTTCTTTCTATGATTTAATGCCCAAACAGGAGTAGATTTAATTCAGGTTTTTGTTTTTTTTTAATAATAAGATTGTAATTCCAAGGTTTGGCTGATACCGCTAGGGTCAGAAATAGTATTAGTTGAGGTAGCCTGGGGTAACAAACAGGACCCAATGCATAATGGCTCAAAATAAGCACATGTATTTTTGACTCATCCTGGGGGAAAGGAATCTGAAGAAGTTTCTTTCATGTTAGGATTCAGGAACCCAAGCTGATGGAGGCTCCAAAATGATAGTGATTTTTCAACACATGCCTTTGAAGGTTCCTCTGGGAATAGAATCCAGCAAGTCATACAGGAAAAAAAAAAAAAGCAAAACCTGATGACAGGCACATGGAGGTTTCCATAGGTCAGCTGTGGAGGTGGAACTCATCGTTTTCATTCACATGGAGTATGGCTCTAGACTTATTTAATCAATTTAAATATACCTGAAGCATCTAAGAATATCACTTAAGTTTGAGGATCTATTTTTAATTATCTATTTATTCTCAGTGGGATGCTCAGAAAAATCTTACTCACATGGTTATATAATGTCCTTCCTAATGCTTCTGTCTTTTTCCTAATTTGGCATGATTTGTTGTTTGACTTTTGGATTCTGTGTGCTATTCCCTGGCATAATGAGCTTTTTTGGTATTAATTAAATAGTCAGTTTCCTTGTCAGAGCTGTTATACAAATTCCAAAGAACTGATATTTCTATAATGTACAGTTTAAATTCTAGTCTTTATTTAACAGAAGTTGCATTTATTTTTTATACATATGGCTATAATTTCAAAATATATGAAATATTATAAGTGCAACTTTCTTTAAAATCAGAATATTCCATTCATTCAATAAAAAAATCCTTTATTAAACTTATACTAAGGGTCATGGACATTAATGAGCCCTGGAGCTGCAAAGAATACATGTTTGAAAGAAATCACAGCAAAACATAGAGACAGACCTATAGACTAATAGAGACTAACATGAAGACAGAACATTTAAAGTGTCTTTGTATCTCTTTTTATTTTGGATTAATGAATAGGTGTGTTAAAAATATCTAAAAAGTTATAAAACTAAATAGTTTTGATCCAAAATTATTTTCAATGCCATTTTTAACAAACACATTACTTCCTGGGGATAATAAAATTCCTTTTATTTCAATATAAGTGGTTTTAAAAGTACTGAATTAAAATTTGGGGCAGTACTAAGCCATCAAGCTAGACTTCTGAGTTCTCCCCTCATAAAAACTAATGTTACTAAGAATAAAAAAGGCAAACAAACATCATGGCAGGAAAACACTGCAAGCAGTTAGGGAAAGGTGGTTCCAGCTTCATGGGCTAATCTTGTTGAAAGCAGTGATCACTGAGAGACATTTTACAAGTCTCTCTAATTAGATTTCATGCAGATTTCAGATCTCCTTCCTCTGATTTACATGTAAAGACTACAAAAATTAAAGGTAGGTAAGAGAAATCCTAAAAAAAAAAAAAAAAAAAAAAAAGATTTACAAGAATCCACTCACACACACACACACACACACACACACACTGTTGCAGAAGCAGACCAAGAGGTATAGTAAACACCCACGGGGTAAAAAGCAGACATTCTTTTCTTATCACTTTGTATACTACCCAAGGCAAGAAATAAATTTTGTATCTCATTCATTCAGTTGCTCTAAGCTAAAAAGAATGGATATATCCAGAGGTAATTGTCTTTAGCAATACTGAAAACAAAAGAGACAATAAAAATAACCCTTTTAGAAAACAGGACAGAGTACAATCCCAGGTAAAATTAGATTCTCCAGGTGAATGGCATGCAGTTTTACAAAAGAGAAACATCTAAAAACCACAGTATCAAGAAGCAGTTGATTGGTTTCTGTAAGCTAGTGAACAAGGAAGAGAGGCTGGAGTATAAAGGAGATGATGGAAATATTCTAAATTTTGATTATTGTGACATTTACAAAACTATCAATATTTGTCCAAATTTCTAAAAGTGAACACTGAAAGTAACTGAATAGTGTGGTATGGACTTTATATCTCCACTAAGCTGGTTAAATTAAACAAAAATGGAAATATTAAGCATAACATGAATTATTGCGGTTTTCATTTGGCCCTTTTGGAAGAGCCTCCTAAAAACAGAAGGTGAGGAGGAAGAGACTGTGGGCTGAGACTTGCAACTGCTAGAAGAAAGCACATGTTAAAGGTGGGGTCACCCTAAGGACAATCCTCAATATCAGTATCAGTGCCACAGTTAGCAGACAAGACTTTTGTCCAGCAGTTAAGTGCAGGGTAGAGCTAGTGACTGTCAAGTTAAACTAGAACCCTTTGAAGTGTGCTAAAGTGGCTCCAGGTAATTACTAAACAGAAAAACAAAGACAAAAACAAAACACAAAAAACAAATAGGAGAGAACTTCAAAGATATTAAGGATACAGTGGGAAGGTTTATCATATATGTCTAACCAAATTTCTAAAAGCAGAGAAGGAGAGATGAATGGAAATACAATATTTGAAAACTGAGTGATTGAAATTTTCCCTGAAGATACATAAAATTCCACAGGTAGCTGAAGCACAGTTTAAAATGCACAGGATAAATGCAAAGATGTGCCCATCTAAGGCATTACAGGAATACTGAGAAACACCAGACACAAAGAAGGTGTTTTAAGCGTAGCCAGAGATTTGTGTAAGATCACATAGCCAGGGATGACTATTACACAAATGCCAGATTTCTCAGCAACTAAAACCTGAAGATGTGGTTTTTCTATTTTGGGAGTAAAATGCTAAGAGATCATTATTGCTAATAAAAATTTTTGGATCCAGAAAATAGATCTTTTAAAAATAAAGTCAAATAAAGAAAACTCTTAAATACACAAAAATGGAGTTTACCACTTGCAAGCTCATATTCACACAGAATCACTAAAGGAGATCCACCATGAGAAACAAATTGTATCTATGGACTTAGTAGGGAAGTATGAATTACAAGAAAGGATGGTAAACAGAGACTGGTAAAAATAAAAATAAATAAAATATAGTTTTTATTTCTTTTTGAAGTTTCATTTATGATACCAAAAATGACAGGATTAAAGTCCTAGAAAAAGATTTAAGTCGGGAGGGTATTTTAATAGAATGTACATTTCCTGAAGTACTTACTTTATTCAGGAGGGAAACATTAAATGTAGATGGTATACAATAAATTATCCTTGGTAAAATTTTAAGGAGAACAAGATAAAGAAGATGGATTATACAGATTGTGCAAGAGTAATGGGGAAAATTTAGTAAGAAAACAAAAACAATATTTAAAAAAAACGATTTTTACTTTATTTTCCTTTTTATTTGAGATGGTTGACACAAGTTGTTACATTCGTTTTAGGTGTATAACAGATTTCACAAGTTTATACATTATGCTATGTTCACCATAAGTATAGCTGCCATCTGTCCCATTGCATCACTATTGCACTATCACTGACTATGTTCCTTATGCTCTGCTTTCTATTCATTCCATAGCTGGAATCCTGCAACTCCCTTTCCTCGCCACCCATTGTCCAACCCCTATCCATCTCCCCTCTGGAACTATCAGTTTGTTCTCTGTATTTAGAGTTTTGATTCTGCTTTTTGTTAGCTATTTTTAACTATTATTTATGAGTGAAATCGTACGGTATTTGTCTTTCTCAGTTTGACATTTTTCATTTGGCCTAATGTTCTCTAGATCTACCCGAGTTTTCTCAAATGGCACAATCTCATTCTTTTTATGGCTATATACACACCACATCTTCCTTACACATTTGTCTATTTATGGACACTTAAGTTGCTTCCATGTCATGTTATTTAATTTTTTTTATTATCTTTTCCCTTTTACTTTCGTATAGTTGACATACAATGTGACATTAATTTGGTGCGTACAACTTAGTGAATTGATATGTTTGTATTTTTATACATTATGCTATGTTTAGCACAAGTATAGCCACTTTTAAAGGCAAGAAAGGAAAAAATATGCAAGATAAATAAATGTAGGATAAAAATTTCCAAAATGAAAAGAAAAATAGGAGAGAAGTAAACAAGTCATAAAGACTCAACTATGAAGAACAAACTAAGGATTGCTGGAGGGAAGTGGGTGAGGGATGAGCTAGATGGGTGATGGCTAGTAAGGAGTGCACTTGTTATGATGAGCACCAGGTGTTGTACGTAGGTGATGACTCGCTGAATTCTACTCCAGAAACTAACATTGCACTGTATGTTAACTAAGTAAAATTTAAATTAAAAAAATTCAAAGTCTAAAAACTTAAAGTGAAGCTGCAGTGTGTGCACAACCACTTAAAATGTAAATACACAATTTAAAAGAAGGAGTAAGAATAGATTTCTGAAATATAACAATATACTCCTAATAGGAAAAAAAACTAAGACATAAATATTTGGAAATAAATAAGAGGATTTAAAAATACCAGGAAATTTCTAACTAAAATAAAAATTACAGAGCTTGAATTATATCAGAGAGAAGTATCATGACAAACACATCAAGTATAAAAAGTCATTAAATAGTGATAAAAGTTACAATTCATCAGCCATCATATAGAAGAAAAGCTTATAAATATGTAATTAATTTGAAAAATGCAGTTAACAAGCTTGATTCCAGATTAATATATTTATCATTATAAAATTGGAGATTAGATATTCTTCTCAAGCATATGTGAAATACTCAAATGTTTATTATATATCAGTGATATATCACTGGTATATATTATATATCTGTGATATATAACAGATAATATATATCTGTGATATATATTATATATCACAGATATATATTATCTGTGATATATATTATATATCAGTGAATATAAATTTTTTAAATGGTAACATTTCCATCACAGAACCTTACCACAGTGAAATAATTTTAAGGCCAATAAAATAGACTATTAATAATAATTCTCATATGGTTGGAACACGGGTATCTGGACCACTTCTTCATGTAACTTACTTGTACCTTCAGGGCTTCCTCAGTCCTGGTTGAATATGTACCACTTCCATTTGATAATAGAGTGCTGCTGTGCTCCCTTAATTCTATGGGTTGATAATACCTGGTTTATGATGGGCAACCTGGGGACACATGGTAACTTGGTGGACCATGATTAAAAGCTTAGTTTCTACTAAGGCTCTGTAGCAGGCCAGAGACTGCTTATCAAAAGGAAAGTAGCTCATGTGGAAGATGGAAATGCTTTGCACCCAAATCTGGAGGGCATGGGTTGTGATTCCCTTTAGGGTCCTGCCCAAGGCTCCAAACAGCCCTCTGTCTACCACTGCCACTTCCAGTGCATTTGGATAACATAGATCATAAAGCCAAGTGGTAGAGAAACTCACACAGTGGCTTGTACTGGTAATAGAACCTTCTCTTGATGTATATAAGCATTCTAGGAGAACTTCTAGGAGAAGTTCTAGGTTACATGAATAAAATTGGATATGAATCATAAAAATAAAGATTCATGGACCACCCCCCCAAAACAATTTCCCAGAACTTAGCCAGTTTATAGACCTAGAACCTCCTGAATAAAGAGAAATTCTGGTCCCTTTAAAGAAGGACCCTGTTACACTTTCAAAAATATTGTTAAACTTTCTCCTAGTCTTCCCCAAAGGAATCTATAGCATTTTATTTTTACAGTACATAGAGAAAATAAAATAATCAGGCCTTTCAGGGACTACTCAACACTGGCTCTGAACTTATACTAATTTCAAGAGACCCAAAACTTCACCATGGTATACCCATCAGAGCAGAGGCTTATGGAGGTCAGGTAGTCAATGGAGTTTTAGGTCATGTTTATCTCAGTATGAGACCAGTGTGTCCTGAACCCATTTTGTGTTAATTGTCTTATTCTGGAATATATATTTGGAAATATTTTCTCTGCAGCAGGCACAATCCCTATAATTGTTACCTGTCCTGTGCAGTGAAGGCTACTACGGTCGAATGGCCAAATAGAAGCAACTAGAACTACATCCATCTAGGAAAAGAGTAAACCAAAAATTATAAGGCATTCCTGGAGGAGTTTTTGAGTACAGTATCACCATCAAAAATGTGAAGGATGTGGAGGTAGTAATTCCTACCACATCCCCATTCAACTCACCCATTTAGCATGGAGAAGGCAGATGTATCTTGAACAAGGACAGTGGATTATCATAAACTAAACTAGGTGGGGGCTCCAATTATAGCTGCTGTACTAGAAGTGGTATCATTGCTTGAGCAAATGAACACTTCCCTTGATACCTTATATGCAGCTACTGATGTAACAAATAATTGTTTCATGATACCTATTAGCAAAGAGCTGCAGAAGTATCTGGCAAGGTCAGTGAAAATAGACCTTCATTATCCTGATGCACAGGCATATTAACTCTCCAGTTCTATGGCACAATTTCGTTTTTAGGAATCTTGATTGCTTTTCTCTTTCACAAGATATCACTGATCAATTACACTGGTGACATGTTCTTTTTGGACCTAGTGAGCAAAAGTAGCAACTTCTCTAGACTTCCTGGTAAGACATTTGCAATGCTATAGTGTGGGAAATAAATCTGACAAAAATTCAGAGGTCATCGCCTTAATGAAATTCCTGGGGGGCTAGTGGTCTGGGTCTCAATCTCCCATTTTCATCAACATTTCCCCAGTTGTGCTCATCCCAACTTACAGCATCCCAATTAGTGCTGTTAAAAGTTGACATTCTGCAAGATTGGGAGTTCATGTTATGCTCTAACTCAGCCATTCACAGGATGAGAGTCTGAATTTAATTTTAGGAGTCTCAGCCCTCTAGCTACAAAAGCTAAGGGTCTCCTTCAGGTCACACATAGAAGCCTCAGTCATGTAGGTGGCACTTGAGGTGAGAATGAAAATCCCTGAGCTTATCCTTTTCTTTTGCCACTTGTTGAAAGGCAGTGGGAGCAACCAGGCAATCTCATCAAATTTGTTAGTTTTCCAAAAATATTTGAAAATATATAGTCATCATCCCAGATCTCATGTCTTATAAGTGATTGATTAGGATTATCTAATGGTGATATTTTTCATATCTCTGGTGCTAGATCATGCCATGAGCTATTAGTGCTCTTTTTACCACTAGAATAATCATTAACTTCTTTAAATATAATCAGACTGGAGAGCTAATTCCTAAGACCCTAGAACCAATTCAGAAAAGTAATTATTTTATTTTTTTCAAAATTTTATTTAAATTCTAATTAGTTAATATATAATCAGAAAACTAATTCTTAAAATTCTGTTCCTTTAGAATCATTTCAGCATGCATACACACCATCTATCTATCTATCTATCTATCTATCTAGTTTAATAACAGAATATGTATTGTTTCATCTAAGGAATTGTCTCAGGCACTTATGAAGGCTAAAATATCCCATGATCTACAGTTCAAAGGCTTACAAACCAGGAGAGTTAATGGTGTAAATTCCAGTCTGAGTTCCAAGGTATGAGACTGATGTGTCAGCTTGAAGACCACCAGGTAGAGAGAGTAAATTCTCTTTCTCAGCCTTTTGTTCTATTCAGGCCTTCAGCAGGTTGTATGAGGCTCATCATCACTGGGGAAAATAATCTCCTTTTCTCAGTCTATCAAATTAAATATTAATTTCATCTAGGAACAATCTTATAGCTACATCCAGAATAATACATTCATCTTATAGTTTCATCAAATATCTGGGTACCCTATGGCTCAGTCAAGTTGATATATTAACCATTACATGCATAAATTTAAAATACTTATAAATGAATATTAAAATAGTAGTTCCAAGTAGAATTATTTTTCTTTTTCGTTTTTTTTTAAATTTAATTTTATTTTATTAACACATAATGTATTATTTGTTTCAGGGGTAGGTCTGTGAATCATCAGTCTTACACAATTAACAGCACTCACCATACCACATACCCTCCCCAATGTCTATAACCTAGACACCCTCTCCCTCCCACCCCTACCCTCAACAACCCTCAGAGATTCCTGAAATTAAGAGTCTCTTATGGTTTTTCTCCCTCCCTGGTCCCATCTTGTTTCATTTCCCCCCCATAACCCCCTGCCCTGCCTCTCAAATTCCTCATATCAGAGAGATGATATGATCATTGTCTTTCTCTGATTGACGTATTTCACTTAGCATAATACCCTCTAGTTCCATCCTATGGAAAGAGCCTAGGTGTCCATCAACAGATGAAAAGATAAAGAAGATGTGGTGTGTGTGTGTGTATATATATATATATATATATATATATATATATATACAATGGAATACTATGCAGCCATCAAAAGACCCCAAAATCTTGCCATTTGCAATGATGTGAATGGAGTAGAATTATTTTTCTTAAATACTTGTTTTAAAAAAGAAAAAAGTGGGCGCCTGGGTGACTCAGTGGGTTAAGCCTCTGCCTTTGGCTCAGGTCATGATCTCAGGGTTCTGGGATCGAGTCCCGCATTGGGCTCTCTGCTCAGCAGGGAGCCCACTTCCCCCACTTCTCTCTCTCTGCCTGTCTTTCTGCCTACTTGTGATCTCTCTCTGTCAAATAAATAAGTAAAATCTTTAAAAAAATTAAAAAAATAAAAAGAAAAAGAAAAAGTTCTTAAAATTCATAAGTATATTATCTAATTTAAAAATTACAGAACAAATTTAAAAAGCAAAATATACCAAAAAATAGAAGAGGTAAAAAAATATATATAGGAACAAAAATTAATGAAATAGAAAGATATATGGGGGAGGATCTGTAATGGTAAAACTTAGTTCTTTAAAATGGCAAATAAAATAGACAAATATCTGCCATTATTGACCAAGAAGAAAAGTTAGGTGGCAAGATAAATCCTATTAGCAGTAAAGACTGGGATTAATGGTGCTGATAAAATCAGCTATTATAAAAATATATATATACAAAAAATATTTACAACATAGCCAAAAAATATACACATTCCAAGATAAAATAAGTTACCAAAGCAATTCTTAAAGATACATTTAAAAATAAGAATTATCTTATAATCATTAAATAAGTTATTTAATGATTTATTTAATGAAATAAATATATTGCTTACTTCAAGAGGGGAGGGCTTGGGATGTTTATAATGTGATGTTTGTAACATGATCTATGTAGAAATGCCTGACTTGTTGGTCTTTCACAGCAAAGGGCACTAACTGGGCAGGAGGAGGCTATCTGTTCTCTCTGACTTACCAGCATTCTGTAGTCACCTCTATCTCCCATATTGTATGGTAAGGTTATATTTATGTAAAAGGATAACTTGATAAAGCTTTCTGGAGCAGAAGACAATATATATCAAAAACCTTAAAGATTTATCCTATCACTTAGTAAATCCACTTCTGGAAACATATTCAACATTATAATCAAAATTGTACAAAAACACACATTGAAAGAAGCATATTTGTAACATCAAAAAAAGAGACTGTGGACTCTGAGAAACAAACTCAGGGTTTTGGGGGGAGGGGACTGGGGGATTAGGTGAGTCTGGTGGTTGGTTCTAAGGATGGCATATATTGCATGGACCACTGGGTGTGGTGCATAAACAATGAATCTTGGAACACTGAAAAAACAAAATAAAAAAAGAGAAATCAGTTAAGTTTTTAATAACATCAGTTTTCTTGAATAAATTATGCATCTTCATATAAAACAATTAAATTATTTAACTTTCCCATCAAGAAAATACTAGAGGACAATTGTTCCTCAAAAGTTCTCCTTATGTTCACAAATTATACCATTATTACATATATTCACTAAGAAAATAAGAAAAAGGAAGGAATGCTCTCTTATTTTGCTTCCCTGTGAAAGCAGACCCAGAGAGAAGGGAACTGGGTTTGAGTAGTTATTTGGGAGGTCCGATGGCCATGAAAGTGTGTCACTCAGAAATCTTTGAAGAGAACCTGCTTCAGGAAAATAGGTAACTAGCCACCACAGCTATTTCCCTTTGGAGCCA
This sequence comes from Mellivora capensis, assembly GCA_004024625.1. Taxonomy (NCBI): domain Eukaryota; kingdom Metazoa; phylum Chordata; class Mammalia; order Carnivora; family Mustelidae; genus Mellivora; species Mellivora capensis. Next base: position 21,027 of record PISX010005101.1, on the reverse strand, counting down.
TCGTTTCATGTGTGCTGAGAACATACTATCAGTGAAGTCCTGGTGGAAGGACTATAAGCACTATTACAGTGGGGAAGGTTAAGTGGAAGTTCTGAGGTTGCCCTTCTTCTATCTCCTCCCTGTGAAGCCAAACAAATGAATAAAAATCAAGTCCCATCCTTGGCTAGTGATATCATTAAAGATTTAAAGGATGCAGGGAGGAGCAGTTCCTGTCATATCTCAGTTTAATTCACCAATCTGGTTCTGGCAGAAACTAACTGGATCTTGGAGAATGACAGTAGATGTTATCATTGCCAGAACAGGTTAATAAAGGCTCAGCCTATGGCATATCAGTCATTGACATGATGAGTGTGTTTTTTGTTCCCTATGCCTATTAGCATACAGTGGATCAGAAAGAGTTCACATTCATGTGGAATGGACAACAATATTCACTTATAGATTTCTTTCACAGGATTATTTTACTCTTCTGCCTTCTGTAACAACATAATCCCAAAAGACCTGGACCATCTTGGCATCCCTCAGAACATTATATTGATCCATTACATTGATGACATCATGCCATTTAGTCATCACAAGCAATAAGTGGCTAGTATGCCAGATGTCTTGATAACACATGTGCTCTAGATCTTGGAAGATGAACTCTATGAAATTTTGATAAGTTGGTACTCAATAAAATGGACATGCAAGGATATTCCTGCCAAATAAATGACAAATTGCTGTATCTTGCATAACCCCAGAGAAAGAAGCAGTTGGTAGACTTCTCTTGCTTCTGGAGACAGCACAGTATGCTATAGGTACACTGTTCAGTCCTGTATACTGGGAGACATGAAGGCTGCCAAACTGAATTGAAGCAATAGAGTGCTCTGTAGTAGGTCTAGGCAGCAATGCTAACAGCCTTGAAGCTGGGGCCCTATGATCTTCCAGACACTGTGTTATTGTAATCTTAGTGATGAAAAAAGATATATTTTGAAGTTTATGGTAAATTCCAGTGGGAGAATTACAAACCAGATCCCTAGGTACTGGGACAGGTTCATGCCATTGGCAGTGAAGGATATAAATACCTTTTTAAAAACAGCTCTTAACATGTTACTGGACTCTGATGAACAGAACACTTGAGCATGGCATACCATATGGCTACGTCTCCAGAACAGGCTATAGTAGCTGAATAAAATAATTGAGCAAATGACACTAGACTGGTAGGTGATAAAGGCAGAAAGGCAGAGATACATTATAGAACAGGCTAACAATCTTCAAATGCAGTGGCAAGACAAGGAATCAACTGGGTCTGATCTTTAATTCTAAAGGAATTCTGTGGCTTTGGTGGCAAGAATGATCCATGTGGTCCATATACACTATGGAGTATTATGCCTCCATCAGAAAGGATGAATACCCAACTTTTGTAGCAACATGGATGGGACTGGAAGAGATTATGCTGAGTGAAATAAGTCAAGCAGAGAGAGTCAATTATCATATGGTTTCACTTATTTGTGGAGCATAACAAATAACACAGAGGACATGGGGAGATTGAGAGGAGAAGGGAGTTGAGGGAAATTGGAAGGGGAGGTGAACCATGAGAGACTATGGACTCTGAAAAACAACCTGAGGGGTTTTGAAGGGGCGGGGGATGGGAGGTTAGGGGAGCCAGGTGGTGGGTATTAAGGAGGGCACATATTGCATGGAGCGCTGGGTGTGGTGCAAAAACAATGAATACTGTTACACTGAAAAGAAATTTTAAAAAAATTGCAAAAAAAAAGAATGATCCATGAGTGAACAAAGTGGAGTGGGAGGTAGATAATTTCAGAGGTGATGAAGAATTACAGTAGTGACAATAGAGATAATAAAAACATATTCTTTTCTGCATTTATTTTAGATGTAGAAGTGAAAATAATGACTATCGATTGAATGTAGGTGGTGATTTGTAGCAGTGCTTCTCAAAAATTAATATTTATATGAATTATCTGGGGATCCTGTTAACTCATCTAAAGGGTTTAATTTGGGGCACACAGGGTTCATCAAGTTCCAAGTAATGGTGGTCCAGTATGACCCTTTGAGTAGCAAGTGTGTAAAGATTGAAATTGAGAACATCTCTGGAGATTTTAAACTGAGTAACTAGTTGGTTAATGGAATAATACTGAAAGAAGATCATTGTACTGTTGTTGGTGATAGGATAGTGGTTTGAGCATTTTGTTTTGGCCAAAATAAGTGTAAGATTGTCATTAAATATCCAGGCAGAAATGACAAATAAGCAACTGAATGTCTAATTCTGGAATGCAGAAGATAGAGCAGGGCCAGATTTGATATTTTAGGATCATCAATTTACAAATCGCATTCCAAGGCACATAATTGTATGAAATAACTTACAGATAATGGGTAGACGGAAACTCAAACTCATCCAAGTCCTGAGTTCTGAGTCATTCTTATGTTTACTATATATACTATAAACCAAACTAACATATTTTTAGGTTCAGACACTGAAAGGTTGTTTATTGCTTTGATTTTAAGCTTTTGACAAAAGGGAAAAAAAAACACAGTACCACAACCATCTCAATATACAAAGATATGCTGAGAGTTATTTTACTTTCTTTTAGAACAAAGGTGGTAAAGCAAACAAACAAAAGTGATTTTATTTATAAACTAAGTGAACTATAACAGGTACCATGTTTTATATGATAACATCTTTCCTAGACTCTCATCCCCCAAAATATTACTCTTTAAAGTTTTGAAAGAGAACAACAGAAGTCTTTGGCTTAATATAAACCTTAACATCAAAGTTTTCATTTCAAATGACTAAAAGCAACCTCAGTAATAAAATAATTGGGAAAAAAATCATTCTATTACATGGGATGAGAGAAAAATACAGTATAAGCATTCTGCCACTTATAATTGACCACAGTCAATTTTAGAGTTAATTGTTTGTATCAACCTCATTAGACAGCAGGCAGACTAATTTTTTTCCTTCATGGTTTGTAAGTACTCTGATCCTTAGCTTTTCTGAATAGTTAAAGGAAATGATTTATAAAACAGAGTATGAACAAAACATTTTTATATCTATGGGAAATATATCACCACTTTAAAGTTAATGCTGTTTTTATCCAATTAAATGGATACTTATATTTCTGATTTTATATTTGTATTGATGAAAGGAAAGGATAATATTATTTTGTTTCTACAAAATCTGAAAACATTTAACAAACTAAAGTTACATTCTGATTAAAATAGATGGATCCTTTCTTAACATGAAAGCTAGCTAATTAGATATAGATAGAGGGAGAGAGATAGAGAGGAGAAGGGTAGGAGAGAAATGTTTGGAAGAGGAGGGTGTCAAGTGCAAAAAATCTTCAGTAGTAAAGTGGTAGATAATAGCTGAAAATTCTGTACGGACAATGTGAGGATATAGCATTGTGAGTACTTTCCTAAATATATGAAAGAATACCCTTTAAAAATTACTGGAAAAGTGCCATATTCAAAATAGAAAAAAAAACTAAAAATTTTTGAAAGTTGAACCCCCAAAATGTTTAAGATATACAAAACCATTTCAGCTGAAGGATAAAATGCAAAGTTAACTTTTGAGTAAAAGATAATTTTTTTTATACAATGAAAGATTTAAAATAAAATGGTTAAGGTAAACTTCAAATGTTCCTACATACTAAGAAGAAAGAAGGGCCATCTGTATCCCAATGTTCACAGCATCAATGGCCACAGTCACCAAACTGTGGAAAGAGTCAAGATGCCTTCAACAGAAGAATGGATAAAGATGATATGGTCCATATATACAATGGGACATTATGCCTCCATCAGAAAGGCTGAATACCCAACTTTTGTACAACATGGACGGGACTGGAAGAGATTATGCTGAGTGAAATAAGTCAAGCAGAGAGAGTCAATTATCTTATGGTTTCACTTACTTGTGGAGCATAAGGAATAACACGGAGGACATTGGGAGATGGAAAGGAAAAGTGAATTGGGGGAAATTGGAGGGGGGAGACAAACCATGAGAGACTGTGGACTCTGAGAAACAAACTGAGGGTTTTGGAGGGGAAGGGTGTGGGTGATTAGGTGAACCCAGTGGTGGGTACTAAAAGAGGGCAGGTATTGCATGGAGCACTGGGTGTGGTGCATAAACAATGAATCTTGGAACACTGAAAAAAATAAAATACAATTAAAAAAATTAAAATTCTGAGTCCCATAAAAATATTTTACCAATGTTCATGAAAAAAGAAATCAGTCTTTTTGGCAAATCATTTGGCTGTATTAGTTATCTTGTATTATAATTTTGATATTTTGGGAAATATTCCATGATCCATTCAATCATAGATAATAAAACCGCACCCAGTTTAACTTTTCCAGTTTTCTCAGTAGGATAAAGTTTTAAATGAAAATCTTAATAATTCTGATCTCAAATTGTGCCTTAGGCAAATAAGTAATATATCAGAACAGTTTAAATAAAGATGAAAAATTATGTACTTATTTTCAGAAAAAACCATGAGGTGACTTTGAGTTCCTTTCCTGACCTGTGAAGAGTGTGGAAATGAAAAAATAGTTTTTCTTAGACACCCCAGAGAATTGAGATCACAGGGCAAACCTCTCCCCCTAAAACTAGAGATAGAGGTAAATACAGAGAATCACAGCTATCCAGGAGAAGAATCCTCTGGAGCCAATAACTATAGGAATATATAAACTATGATTGATGAGCTACTGGAGGCTCAGTGTGAGCTAACTTGAGAGTAAAAATGCAAGACCCAGTCTTACTGGAGCCCTACACTTTTTTGAGTTTTACTTCCAGGAGACCTACCAGGTTTACACTGTGAAGATTCAGGAAAATCCCATCATACATCCAACAGAGGAAGAGTAAAAATAGCAATTTTGAAAGACACCCACAACATTCTGTTCTTCAGTATAGATTGTCTGCAACAAAATTTTAAACTACTTTACCAATGTTATCATGTTTGACCTGTGGAAAGGGAAATTGGGCAACTTTAGCCCACTCTAGCCTTGCAGCTTCATGTAAGTGGAGAAAACAAAAGGCTAAGAAATTTTCTGAAAGTCACAGCCCAGGGATTCTGGCATAAAAAATAACAACAACAAAGATGTTATCAAAAGGTTATAGAATGCCTCCCTACCCCAATATTATACTACCACCACTATAGAGCTTCAGGATAGCAGTTGAGAAAACTTGAAGACACAGACTCTGATTCAGATGAGTTTATAGAAAAATCTAGTAACAACAGCAGAGGAGAAAAACAAAACAAAACAAAACAAAAACAGAATACTAGGGAAACTGAAGCTTCTGGCAGCTTCAACTATAACAAACATTAAACATAGCCTGGCTTCTCACCAGACAAACACAAAACCTCACACTGAAGGACTTTGTACTTCAATTCCTTTTATCCTGTTTATTGTGCCTGGCTGTCTGTCAACAAAAATTACACAGCATGATAAAAAGCAAGGGGAAAAAAAGGCTGAAGAGATAAAACAAGCACTAGAATATATCCTGATATGGAGAAATTTTGGAAGAGTCATACTAGGAATTTAAAATATATAATTAATATGCTAAGATCTCCAATGGTTAAAGTGGACAATGAAAGAAAAACTTGGTAATATAAGGAGAGAGATGAAAAATCAATGAAGGAATAAAAAGAGAGCTAGATGTAAAAGTATTAAAAATGTCTTTTATAGGCTCATCAGTAGACTAGAAAGCAAAAGATAGATTCAGAGATCTTGATGATATGTCAAAAGACATTTCCAAAACTGAAATTTTAAAAAGTGAAAAAAAATTGAAACAAGGTATCCAGAAACTGTGAGACAATTACAGAAGGTGTAACATGTATTTATTAGGAGTACTAGGAAAACAAATGAAGGAAGGAAGGTAAGTAGGAAAGAATAATTGAAATAATAATAGCTGAAGAATTTCCCAAAATTAATGACAGACACCAAACTATAGATTCAGGAAGCTCCAGAGAACACCAAACAGGATAAATTATAGAACAAGCAAAAACAAAACAAAACAAAAACAGAAGACTTCACCTAAATATATCATATTTAAATGGCAGAAAAACAGAAGCAAAATTTCTGAAAGAAGGTGGGGTGGGTGGGTGACAATATTATTACCTATAAAGAAACAGAAATAAGAAATGATGGAATTCTTCACAGACTGAGCAGGCAAGGGAGAGTGGAATAAAATATTTAAAGTAGTGAAGGAAAATACCACCAACGTAGAATTCTGAATCAAATAAAATTATCCTTCAAAAGTGAAGGAGAAGTACTCTCTTAAGCAAACACTGAGGGAATTTTCATTAACAGTACTGCCTTGCAAAATGCTAAAGAAGCTCTCTAGAGAAATATATATATATATGCACATATATATATAAGTATATATATGAAATTCAATGCTATATAAGAAAAGAAGTGCATCAGAAAAAAAATAAAGTTAAATAAAATATTTCATTTTTCATATTTCTAAATGATCTAACAGATAAGTGCTCAAAACAATAATAACAAGAATGTGTTGGTGATTATAGCAAATTGATAAAATAACAGCAATGTTTTAAGGGTTGGAATGAAGAAATTGAGAATACTCAGTTATAAGATACCTACAACATTTTTGAAACAACATACTGCTATGTAAAATGGACTTGGATTGGTTGTAAGTGTACATTTCGAATACCAAGACAACTAGTAAAAAAGTCAAAAAAGGAGGTATAAATGATGTAGTCAGAGAAAAGAAAAAACTGAATAAAAAAGATTTCTCAATTAAAAGTAGAGAAGGCAGAGAAAGAATCAAAGACAAAAAATGTGTAAAAAATAACACACTACTGCATGTCATCTGTAAGAAACCAAATTTAAATATAAAGACAGATAGATTAAAAGGATAGAGTTGGAGTAAGATACACCATGTTACCAATAATCAAAAGAATAATGGCGTAGCTTTATTGATTTCAGATAAAGCAGAGTTCAGAACATAAAGAGAAGCTTTACATTATTATAAAGGAGTCAATTCTGTTAAAAAGAAGCTCCTTAAAATTTATGCATCTAACAACAGAATATCAAAATACAACAGTCAAAAAGTAGGGTATTAAGGGTAAATAGACACTGATAAATGGTAAATGGCACTGATTCCACATTCAAAATCACTTAATACAATCCATTGCTTCAAGACTATAAAATAGAAAACCAATATGATAGTATCAATCAACGCAGAAAATTTATTCGACAAAATTCAACATCCATTCATGATAAAAACTCAATAAACTAGAAATAAAGAGAAACTTCATTTTGGTAAAGAACATCTACAAAAACTTGCAGCTCACATCGTGCTTGTTAGTTGGAAACTAGACACTTTTACCCAAAAACTGAGAAGAAAGCAACTTTGTACTAAAATTCCTAGCTACTGCAAGGACAAGAAAAAGAAATTAAACGTATATTAATTGAGAGAAAAATATAAAACTTTCTTTGTTGGCAGATGACACAATTTCCTATGAATAAATCCTAAAGAATTCACATGAGAATGTGCGCACACACACACCTACTGGAACTATTACATAACATTGTAAAACCAAGTTAACATATAAAAGTCCATTGATTTCCACTATAGCAGCAATGAACAATTTGGATTTGAAATTTCAAACATAAGGTCACTTTCATTACCACTAACAAATAAGACTTAGCTATATATATCTAACAAAATATATGCAGGGTATATGTAACTCTGACAAAAATTAAAGAGACTATAAATAAAGAGCTAATCCATGTTTATGAATTAGAATAACTTAATATTGTTTTTTCCAAGTTTATGTATAAATTCAAAGCAATCCCAGTCAAAATCCCAGCAAATTATTTTGTGTATATTCAAAAACTGTATCTCAAATTTATATGGAAAGACCCAGAATAGCCACCAGAAGGCCAAACTGACACTAAACTTCTTCATGTTTTGCTGTAAAGTTATAATAAAGACAGTTTAGTGCTAATGAAATAATAGATCAACGGAACACAATAGAGAGCCAAGAGAAGGACCCATACAAATATAGTTAACTGATCCTTGATAAAGATAATTCAATGGGGAGACTAAAATCTAGTCAACAATTATGCTGGAAAAATTTTACATTGACACGAAAAAACTACAATTATAGACACGTTTCCCGGAAATTAACTCAAAATGGATTGTAGATCTAAAAGTAAAACGTCAAACTATAAACATTCTGGAAGATATCATAGGAGGAAACTGAGGTGAGCTTAAGACTGGCAATTAATTTTTAGATACAACACCAAAAATATCATCTATGAAAGCATAAAATAAGTTGGAATTCTGAGCAATATATTTTTATCAGATATTTATCAGATAATAAAAATGCATGCTATTATCTGGGAGAAAATATTTATAAAACATATATCTGATAAAGACATATTCTAAATATACAAAGGACTCTTTAAACTTTAGAATGAGAAAACAAAAAATGAATTAAAAAACTGGAAACTGGGGGCATCTAGGTGGCTCAGTGGGTTGAGTGTCTGACTCTTGATTTTGTCTCAGGTCATGATCTCAGGGTTGTGAGATCAAGCTCCATGTCAGGCTCCATGCTGAGTGTGGAACCTACTTGGGATTCTTTCTCCTCTCCCTCTGCCCCTCCTCAGTACCCACCCTCCCCACTCCTCTTAAAAAAAAAATGGGGGGAGAATAGATCTGAATATATCTTAAAACATATACAGATGATTAATAAGCATATGAAAATGTCTAACATAATATGCTATTAAAGAATTACAGATTAAAACAACATTGAAAGACTACTACATATCTATTAGAATGAACTTAATCCAAATTATTGAATATCAAATATGGAAAAGAATGGAGCAATAAGAAATCTCATTCATTCCTGGTGGGAATGTAAAATGATGTAGCCACTTTGAAAGATAGTTTGGCAGTTTTGACAAAGCTGAACATAGTCTTAGCATATAATCCAGTAATACACAAATGAGCTGAAGAATTGGATACAAACAAGATTCTGCACATGTTTATAGCAGCTTTATCCATAACTGCCAAACAATGGAAGCAATTAGGATACCCTCAATAGGTGAATACATAAACAAATTTTGGTACATCTATATAATGGAGTGTTATTCAACAGAAAAAAAAAATAAATGAGCTATCAAATTACCAAATAACATTTCCTAAAATGCACATAGCTAAGGAAAGGAAGCTACTCTGCAAAGATTACACTACACACTGTATATTTCCAGTTATAGGACACTCTAGAAAAGGCAAAACTATGTAGATAGTAAAAAGATCATTTTTTTCCCACAGGGCATGAAAGAGGGTGAAGTGAGTAAATGAACTGCATGGGATTTTTAGAGTGCTAAAGCTATGAAGGATGACACTGCAATGATGTTAAAACATCTTTAACATGCATGATGTTGTGCATTTGTCAAAACACATGGAACTGTACAACTCAAAGAGCAAACCCTAATATAAATATAAAAATAAAATTATGGACTTTAGTTAATAATAATGTATCCGTATTGGGGCACCTAGGTGGAACAGTTGGCTAAGCATAGGACTTTGGCTCAGGTCAGGATCTTAGTGTGCTGGGATTGAGACCCACACCAGGTACCCACTCAGCAGGTGGTCTGCTTCTCTTTCTCCCTCTACCCCTTCCCTTGCTTGTACTCTCTCTCTCAAGTAAATAGATACATTCTTTTAAAAATAATGATAATGTATCAGTATTAATTCATTAGTTGAAACAAATATACCACACTAAATTTAAGAAGATGTTAAAATAAAGGGCAATCAGTGAGAGGGGTTATATCTGATCTCTGTACTACCTGGTTAATTTTTCTGTGAACATAAAATTTCTCATAAAATAAAGTACATTAATTTTTTTAAAAAGGATGAAGTAATTCTCAAGTATTGGAAAAATGTTTTTTTTAATAAATTTAGCTTAACATTTCCTAAATATTGTAAAATCTGTAGTAAAAATATTTTCCATTGCTATACCTATTAGAAATGGAATTTTTTCATTATACTACAAAAAAAATCAAATAGGGAAGTGTATTTGATGTAACATCAAAAGAAATAACTTCTAGACAATTTTGAATATAGAGCAGATAATAAAGACAAAATCTCTGTTAAATAACAAATGAGAACATTTGTTATTTTATAATGTATAACAAAATAAGATGCAAATAATTACTTGTATCTTATATTTAATTCTCATTAGATGAGATTAGATGGCTTTATAGATTCAGTCTGACTCTTGATTTCGGCTCCTGTCATGACCTCAGAGTCTTAAGAGCTAGCCCCACATTGCCTCTGCCCTGGTCGTGGAGCCTGCTTAAGATTCTCTCCCTCTCAAAAAAAAAAAAAAAAATCTCATTTCAAAATCTATTTTATTATTTATAAGTATTAGAAATGTAAAGTTTAAATGTGGTATATGAATCATGTTTTGGCAATTTTTCGGTAAAAAAAGAATTTTCCTATGAGTTTTATTTATTGTTTTATCTAATAATTCCTGATCTATGTATGCGATTTTATTAGTGTTTCGTGAACACAGTATTATATATGTGCTCCTAGGCCCAGATATTTTATATTAATCAACTCCCGCTCAATTTTTTTCTTAAAGATTTTATTTATTTATTTGACAGCCAGAGAAGGAACACAAACAGCAAGAGTGGGGGAGGGAGAAGCAGGTTCCCTGCTGAGCAGGGATTCTGACTCAGGGGTTTGATCTCAGGACTCATGGATCATCACCTAAGCCTAAGGCAGACGCTTAAAAAGACTGAACCACTCAGGTACCCCTCCCACTCAGTTTTTAACAGAAACTTTTTGGGCAAAATGTCTTCAGATTTAATCACAAACAATACATTTAAGGCTTTTTCTCTTACTTTCCTCAATGAGCTCCATGTGTCTTAATCTATTGTATTTACTTCTGTTTTATGTGTTTAAGGTGGCTAGTTAAAGAAAAATCATGTGAATCTTAAGCCTTTGTTTTATTTTTTAAAAATCCATTCATTCATTCAACATAGAGTATATTTCTTTGAGTTGCTTATGTGAGAAACAAGTTGTATATCAACTTGCAATATTTTTCTTTATAACTTAATTTGGGGGCTTCTGTTCAAGTCCAGTGTTAATTTTCTCTCCCAGTATCCTACTACTTTGGATGTGTTTCTTCTAATCACGATTATCCAGGCTCTCAATCTGTCTTAGTTTTAGGTGTCTAGACTGCCTCTTCCTGAGACAAGCCCTGAGGGATCCCAATTTCAAAAACAACCCCTTAAGTATGTTAAAAACCATTCAGCATTTTCCATTATATATGTAATAGGACAAAAATGGATCACTAGAAAGAAACCTGATCTACTGAAATGGAGAACAAGCTTTGAATTTGCACCCTAGATTCAAAATCATTATAATTATGGTTTTTTTTTTAAATTTACATACTTTATCAGAGGCATCACATCCTCCAAGAAAAAGAAAGGGGATGTTTCTAACAATACTTATAGGAGATCTTTTTGCTGGTTCTTTTCACTTCTTATTATCCATAGATGTCACATGTGCATGATTTCTGCTGTGCTGGGGAGAATCAAAGCTGTTAGCTATCATCACAACTCAAATCCACATCTGGTGTGATATTGCCAAAAGATTCTTCACTAATCTATATGATGAAACGTCTTTTACCTACTACCCCTTCTCACAGAAGTGCAAGGAATTTAAAAAAAAAAAAATCTGGAATCTCTGCTAAAAGGAGATATTTCTTATCCAATAAGACACTGTTTTCATTGGATGTATTAGATTATCTCCTTAGATTTTATTTTTTTTCACAATTTGGTATTATTATGCACTGAATCACTGACAATTATATATTAGTTTCAGATATGTTAACTCAAAAATGTCCTTTTGAAATATTTTTGAGGATCCTTCTTAATTATTCCAACTGTCTGAGACTTTCCAACATACCGAGAAAGAACAAATTACTTCTTTTCCCAATATAGCAAGTTCATTTTTTGTCTCTTTTTCTCAAGACGGCATTCCATAAATCTTTAAGTCTCCAAAAATTGCTTTAAAATAATTTCAGTACTAAAATATAAAATCAACTCTTTATAGCCACATACTTTAAAAATTAAGGTTTCATAATTTGGCTTTTTATTTGCTATATTGCTCAGTAATTGTAGTGTTTATTTGTTCTTAAATATATCTGATTGGCCACATGTTAAATGATGGAGTTAGGGGTGCCTGGTGGCTCAGCAGGTTAAAGCCTTGCTTTCCGCTCAGGTCATGATCCCAGGGTCCTGGGATGGAGCCCTGCATGGGGCCGTGGGCTTAGCAGTGAGCCTGCTTCCCACTCTCTCTCTGCTGCCTCTCTGCCTACTTGTGATCTCTGTCTGTCAAATAAATAAATAAATGATGCAGTTAGCATTGCTCTAAGAGCTCTAACTTAAGTATTTTCTAAATTCTTTAAGTTTACTATTCAATATTTACTGGTTGTATAAGGCACATTATTTTAATTAGGAGAGATGGCATTAGGTAATATAAAATCATGGGTACTCTGTTGAATTATAAAAAGTATTTCAGGAATTAAAATAATTCCCTAATTAGAACTGTGTATTAAAGCTATGAGTTTTTCAAGTACAAAAAAACACTTACACTCAGAAATGTCCAAAATGAGCACTTTTATACAATAGTACCCTTGTGTACAAACTATAAATTCTTTTCATTCCTAGATGCATTTTTTTAAATTATCATACTATATTTTCAAAACTGCTTCAGTGCAGTTAGTCATAAAATAGCTAATAAAATAATCTAGTCAAGGCAACTTTAATGCAGCTATAATCCAATCAATTAAAAAAACATATAGCCCCCTACCAAATATTAAAAGCAAATAAATTAATAAGTTTGTACAGTAGTTACTAAGAGGAAGAGAAGTAGAAAATGGATCAGAGAATGAGGAGCCAGATGAAGGGTAGACCTCTATAGGTCTCTTAAAGAATTTAGATTCTTTAAGAGACCTATAAAAGAGCTATTTAAGAGACCTATAAAAGAAAGAACTATAGACCTCTTAAAGAATTTAGATTTAATTTCAATGTAATGGAAATAATTTGGAGAGATTTAGGCAGTATGATACCTTGCTATAATTTACTTCTTTTTATTAAATAAAAGTTAGAGTGTAGAAATAAGACTGTATTAATGTCATTGACATGTTAAGTCAGAATATGTATTTTTGAAAGCTGGATTATCAGTAGGTTCAGAAAATACAGGTAAAGCATATGGTCAAATGTCCCAGATGCATGTCAACTGCCCCAGTTACATCAACAACCCTCCTTCAGCTCACACCTGTGGCATCATTAGTTTTTCTTCACAACCAGGAAAAGAGTTTTGGCCAGGTTCAAGATTGGGATATATATATTACAATAGAATAAAAACTGGTGCTGCCAACGATAGTCTTATACTGAGAGAGGCTAAGAAAAGTAATACACATAATTTCAAGCAGTACACCTAGTCATCATCCTTGTATATAGGAAGAAGTGGTTGAAAGCAATGTTGTACATAGACTCTCAAACAAATGCCTTGACTATTTTGTTTGGTCTTTGATGAAGCAAGGTTGCAATAGTTAACAAGAGAGAAAGGCTTGTGGACGAGTTTATGGGAATCAGCACAAGTGGGTGAATTTTTGTGTCGCATGTCCTAAGAACAGCATCTTCTGCAGAAGAGATACTGAACCACCATATTTATAAGGTGTGGCTATTAACCGGTCTCCATCCTTGGTCACTACTGTGTTTGCATAACAGACCTGTGAAAAGAGTACTCCCAGTGTCCAGTATGAAGGGTATGTGCAGGCCCAACAGTGTGAGCTCCCTCTCACCAAGTTTATTCTAGTTACTGCCAGAGTTAAAGTCACCAGCAGAGATCAAACCGTCCCTCTGATGGCAGGTGAACTCATGAGACTGCCCCCTTTCACCGACAAGGGGCAGAAATTTGTCTGAAGTGGAATTATATGTATTTCAAGTATAAGGAAGAGATAATAAAACACCATAAGGGCATCGTAGCCCTTTATTACTATTGTAATTATTATTCTAGAAGTTGTGACCAGCTCTTACAGTGGATAATCAGTAACTTAGCATTACGAGTGGATCCAAGTTGTGGAAAGAGAGGACCAGAGTACAGAAGAACTTGTTGGTGACTCCACCTATATACGTCTTGTCACGTAGTACAGACCAATTCGATTGTTTCCTAACATAAACACTGATTCATTATTGCTGAAAACATTCAGATGTTCAGTCTGTGCTTGTGCCAGGCTAGAAATGCCAAGGAAGTAATGACCTCAGAATCCTTTTAAACAATAGGAAATTATGGCTCAATATCCACAGGTGAAAACTACTTATAAAACACCTTATTAGCTATCTTTCCTATAAGTATTTCCTTTTATCACCTACAAAACATATCTTTTTTGCACTCAAAACTTGAGTTCTCGTCTAACTTTGGGGAAACTTCTTGAAGACAGTCAAATAGACATTCCCTGCACTCTGTTTTTATGAATATGTAGAGCAGTACAATGGAGAGGTCCTGGTTTACTGGAATCTTGGCTATATGCAGCTTAGCACTTCTCTCTGAAGAATAATAAAAGATAAGAGGATTGTGTGTACTTTGATATTTCCTTCCTTATAATCATTCCCTTAATTAACTATATTTTAATAACTTTAGGATGTTAGTTATATATGTGGCCATATTCCCTTTTCCACAGCAATCACTATATCTAACTTTTGGTGATGATGTTCATTTCTCTGTTCCACATGGATCTCCTAAACTAAAAGACTGAACTTTAACACATGTGGAAATATACACTTTATGTAAAATAATGGGAAATAGGAATCTGGATTTGTTAGGTCATTTGCCTCGAGTGGCAGGGCTTGCACCAAAGTTTGGATTAACTGAAAAGTCTTTTCTTGTGCTGAACCTTATTCAAAATGTGTAGCTTTAGGACACCTGGGTGGCTCAGTCAGTTAAGCATCTGACATCAGCTCACGTCATGATCTCAGAGCCCTGGGATTGAGCCCCACGTCAGGCTCCATGCTCAACAGGAAGTCTGCCTGTCCCTTGCCCCTACCCTGTTTGTGTACTCTTTCTCTCTCAAATAAATAAATAAATAAATAAATAAAATCTTTTAAAAATTATATATTTAAAGACTTCTTTAAAATATATTGGAGACCATGCCAACCTGAGATACTTGTTTCCTCTGAAATTCAAGAAGCTTGGCCAAGTTTTGTACCACTTTCTTAGAGGTAGAGATTACAACAATTCAGCAATTGCTGTTTGGTTTTAGATAGTATTTTGACATGCCCCAGAGCACTGCATTCCAGAAGCTTCACCATATTTTTTGTTTTATTTATTCCATCACTTCATCTATCTATAGATCTCTCCATCTATAGATAGATATAGATAGATGATAGATAGATAGATAGATGATAGATAGATAGATAGATGATAGATAATCTGATGACTGCTACCTGGTGTTCCAGGTTTAGTCAACCTGCTGTACAATCAGTACGGTGGTTCTTGATGATGGTCCCAAAATGAGGGTTGCTTAATAATTCTGTAGACTAAATTATGACATAAAGATGAAGTTATCTGGAAAGAAATGTTGCTGTTACTGTCAATTGAAAACAAGTAGTTCATAGTATTTGTGGGTGCCTGGATAGAATATAAAACATAAGCCTGAAAGATTATAAAAGATGACAGGATCTGTGTTGATTTGTTCAAGTAAACAGATTATATTAGGAAATTGCCATTAAAGCTAATACCAGTTATGTTCATAATAATCCTCATATTCTCCAAGATTCATGTGTTTTCTACATAAATCAAAGAAGCTAAAAACTGAAAGAAGTGGTAGGGACTGCTAGTCTTCAACATTTTTATTCCCTTTTAGTGGCATTAGTTTTTGAAATCTACAACTGATGTGGTATTATATGTTTATTGCTATTTTAGTAAAGGGCTTTATCAAAGCTTTCTTATCACAAGAAGCCAATGTGGATATTGTGCCAGGTTCCATTGCGGTTAATTCACATTTGCATGTAGGAACTAAAAGAATAAGCACAAGGTAGGCTTACAAATACACTAGATCTTTTTGTGGTGTTACTCAATCCATTCTCTGAGTCCTTCTGCTTTCCATCTGAGTGACAAATCACAGTGACTTTCTGTGACACCAGAAATGCATATTGATTCAAAGTCCGTAAGCTAAAATCTTGTAACTCAGTATTCCCTTTCTCCAGAACTAGAGGGTTTTATATCTATCATCTGTCGATCTTATCTATCATTTATCATCTATCTCTCTATCTATCATCTATCTGTATCTCTCTTTCATCATCATCATCAGCTATCATCTAACATCATCACATATCTATGTAATTATGTATCTACTATTTTTTAATCACAGGTCCAATAGGTCTTTTTTTAGGTTGCTCATTTATTTTAGTTCTAGGGGTACCATGATCAATTGTGGTCAAAACTGTAGTTCAAACCATTTTGCTGATAGGCTTCACCCTGCTCTTCATTACAGTGGTTATGGCCATAGTGTGTCTGATGGTTACATGCTGGAGTTATTGATGGTCTCAAGCACAGTATCATTCAAGACTGATAAAAAATTGGAATTACCCTAGGTATTTCTAGCCAAAAGAGATTTAAGATAAGCAATTAAATACTGAGAAAATCACATAGGACTGTGTCTGGACTCTTGGACTCAAATTCACACCAGTGATTCCGTAACAGAAAGGTCAATAAATAGTGCAGTCACTGCTGCTCTTCTGTGTTCTTAAGTTGAAACAGTTTCTGAACACCTATGAATCTAGTAATCAGATAGTAGAATGTGGGGTCTACAACCTATTACACATTCTCATACGTGGTCATCTCTGCTTCATTCTGCTTTTCAAGTCTTAAGCTTTTGCATTTCATTGATGCAATTCATGTCTTTTCTAGAGTGTTAGTTGCAAAATGCCATGAAAATGTAGTTTTTGCTTAGAAAAGATAATGTTATTATTAAAACATAAGGTGATTATAAAAGAAAAAGTCAGTGCTTTATCCAAGAATCTTTTCATCATGTTAAAAATATCTGAAGACTGATAATTGAGATTAAAAATTTCTCCAGGATAAAAGAAAGAAAGAAAGAAAAGTTTCAAAATAGGAAGGGGAAAATACCTCTTCAATAATTGCTTTGCCTTTACTTATTATTTTATGTGCATGTATTTTGTTTTCAAGAAAAATGGCAAAAAGTGATGGAAAATAAAATCATCTAATTTTTTGAGGACTTATGATATGCTTTTTGAGCAGTGTTTGTCATATTACATGTATTGACTATTTTTTTCACTGGAACCCTAAAAGATAGTGTATTTATTTCATTTTATAGATGAGAAAATTAAGATATGATATATTAAATAAAATACCAAATATAACAAGCAGAACAGGGTGTCACCCTCAGGTAGTGTGTTTCCAAGGAGTGTTCCCTGTACCACTATTATATCATTTCTAGTTTAATATTTTTGAACATAAGGTTCTACCTTGCTGGACTCTGATTATTCTCATGGCTATTTCTTTCTGGCTGTTGAAAGAATATAAAAAATTTTAAGGATTTAGAGTTTCTCAGACAGCTTTTCAGTTTTTTCTCAAGGTTTTCTTGACCTGAGCACTCTTACCTGTATTCATTAAATTAATTTATATTTTCTAAGTAAACTCTATACCTCATTTTCCTTCATAAAATCTTTTAATACAAAAATAAGGGTGTATATCATGTATTCAAATCTATCAAATATCCATCTATTTATCATCTATCTAGCTCTTGTGAATTTTTATAATAGGAGAAATTATATGTTAAGTTGCTACAGAAAGAGAAGGTATAGAACTTACAGATTTGCAATAACTGTAGAATGATTGAATTTAAATTTGGATATAAAAATATGTTTCTAAATACATTGTTTTCCTTCCCAGCATTAAAACTATTCTTCTTCATCACCAGAATTATTTTGTTTGTGAATAAATGGAATGAAACACTGAAATAAAAGAGAAAGCAAAGATGATTAGCTATGAATATTAAAAAAGAGCAGATGTTATGTAACCTACTATAAACAAGATACTTCCCAAGGTAGAAATTAATTAACTTCCCCATGAAAATATATACGAGCATCATTATGATCATGCCATATTGTGATTCTCTCAAAAGGGAGGAAATGAATGGTCAATTAGCTAAAACTCAATGTGGACATTAGTCCCTTGCTTGCACAGCTAGGTTGTCAAGTAAATAACTAGCAGTAAATAGAGAGGCAATATCTATAACAATTTATAGAAGCACAAATTTGCAAACATTTGTAATCTGCTCTAAACAGATTACCAGGGACACAAATCTGACTTACCAAAGTGTCAAATGCTTCATCTGTGAAATGAGATCACTAGATGCCAGGATACCTTAAAAACAACAACAACAAACAACAACAACAACAACAACAACAACAAAACATTTTTTTCTGAATTTCTTCTCATCCTACATACTTGAAAGGATAGATCACTGTCATCAATCTTTGATGGAAGGTTCAATTAATGAGTAATTGTATGATATAAAATTGTTATTTATTAAAAAGTATGATTGAGGAATCCCAGGACAAAAGAGATGACTGGAAATATTATCGTCATAGCTTTCCACTCTGAGTGGAGTGGAGATGTCAATGTATTTTTGCATAAAATATTGCATTTAGCAGTTAGCACTCTCATTTCTAAAGTTGAACATTTTTAATTTCACTGGTTATTTTTAAATTCAACCAGATATTACCAAATCAGATCAGAACTGTCTGATACACTGAGTAATAAGAAATGTATTTTTATACTGTGAATTGTTTTAAAATTGCCTTCACTATTTTTTTTTTTTTGAACTTCAGAGAGCATGTAGAAACAGATTGGAAATTATTCTCATACGATTCTGACTTTCTACAATTCTAAGAAGAACTTGGTCCATCTCAGGAAATATTACTTCTAAACATTAATATTTGTCCAGAATTCCCTTCATAGGAAAAATACATTAATGTTTGGAACCTTTTTTCAGAAGCAATTGTGCTACCTGTAACCTTTTTTCACTTTAAATATGTAATCTAAAAAATAAAGGTATTTTATGAGATTATCCCAATCTATCCTTCTACCAACCAGATTGTTCTCAGTTTCATTGAGAGAAATGAATGAATTTATTGCCAAGGTCATCCAAAGTAAATATTTAGTGATCACTATAGTAAATAGTAAAAGTTATAAATAAAGTAAAAGTGTTTAGATATTGGACATAAAATAATCATAACTTTGTTACAAGTGCTCTAGAATATATAATATCATGTAAAAATGTTTTGAAACATGAACCATTGTGTTAATATTCTAATTAGTATACTAGTTGGTAACAAGGGGAAATAAAGGTCAGTAAGGGGAGGAGTCAAGATGGTGGAGAAGTAGTAGGCTGAGATAACATCAGATAGCAGGAGATCAGCTAGATGGCTTATCAAACCATTGCAAACACCTACAAATCCAACCCAAGATCGAAGAGAAAAAGAACAGCAATTCAAGAAACAGAAAATTGATCACCTTCTGAAAGGTAGGGCCGGTGGAGAAGTGAATCCAAAGTGATGGGAAGATAGACTGTGGCGGGGAGCGGCCAACTCCCGGCAAGCGGCAGAACAATGGAGCACAAAATCAGGACTTTTAAAAGTCTGCTCCACTGAAGGACATCGCTCCAGAGGCTAAACCGGGGTGAGGCCCACACAGGGTCAGCATAGTCCCAGGTCCCACAGCGTCACAGAAAGTCTGTGGGTGTCTGAGTGTCACAGAGCTAGCAGGTATTAGAGTAGGGAAGCTGGCTACAGCGACAAACCTGAGGAGTGAGCTCTCAACTTGGGGTTACCTTGAACCAGGCACAAGCTGGGTGAGCTCATAGTGCAGCTGGAGGCCAGGGAGACTGAGTGATTGAGTGCTTTCCTCCAGGCGCACGGCTGGGGGCCAGGGAAATGGGAGCGACCAAGCGCTTTTCTCCAAGCAGGAGTGAGTGAGTGCTTTTCTCCAAGCACAGCCAGAGGGCAGGGAGATGGGAGCAATTGAGTGCTTTTCTCTGAGGGCACACTGAGGAGCGGGGCCCTGAGCTCTCCACTCCTCCGGCCGGAGATCGGGAGTCCGCCATTATCATTCCCATCCTCCAGGACTCTATGGAAAACCTTCAGGGAACAAAAGCTCCCGAAAGCAAACCTGAGCAGATTACTTAGCCTAGCCCCTGATAAGAGCGGGGCAATTCAACCTCTGGCAAAGACACTTGAGAATCACTACAACAGGCCCCTCCCCCAGAAGATCAATAAGAAACCCAGCAAGACCAACTTCATTTACCAAGGAGAACAGTGGAATTGAGGAGGAGGAGAAAGGAAAGGAAGGAACTCATGGCTTTCACCCATGATTCTTTAATCTTGCAGTTAATATTTTTTTTCTATTTTTTCTTCTGCTAAATTTTTTTTTAACTTTTACCCTTTCCTCTTTTAATGTTTTTTTTTTTTAGTTTATCTTAACAATACCTTACAAAAATAATAATAATAATAATCTTTTATTGAACCTTCATTATTAGAGTCATATTTTATCCTCCATTGTATCTAACTATATTTTTTGCATACACAAAGGGTTTTTTCTTTTAAAAATTTGAGGTACAACTTCTCCTAATAGATCAAAATATACCCTAAATCTAGCTCCAGGCTTGTTCTAGTCTCCAGCCTGAGCAAATTCTCTCCACTTTCTTTTTCTTTATTCTCCCAACCAACTTGTTTTATACTCAGTTTTTGGAAATTAAAAAAAAAAAAATTCTCATCTTTATAGGCTTATTCCAACTCTTCATTGTACCTACTGTTACATATGTTTTTCATCCTTTAAAATTCTGGGAGGTAGTTCCTACTAAGAGGCCAAAATACTCCCAAAATTGAGTGACCTTGTTCTAGTCGCCAGTCCAATATATATATATATATATATATATATATATTTTTTTTTTTTTTTTTTTT